>JBBYHK010497337.1:0-15011 GCA_038382065.1 Adansonia grandidieri | reverse complement strand
TAACCGAACCGAATTAACCAAATTTCATCGGTTAAATCGGTTAAGTCGGTTTGAACCGACTTATGCTCACCCCTAGTATTAGGTACCCATAAGAGCAATCAAATTTTGGTTTGGGACAAACTCGAACTTACATCTTAATTCAGAGTAGCTTTTCTAAAATAAAAAATTTAACAAAAGTGTATGACTTTAAAAGTATTTAAAAATTAGATCCAAATCATCATTATTTATGAAACTAGACTCCATTTAAAGGAAATTACAAAATGAGACAAAAAGACCAAATTGAAGAAAATATAAAAGTAAGGCTAAAAATGAAATTTTTATTTAATTTTTGTTAATTTGAGAGCCTTAATGCGAGCCAGTAGGAACCTTCTATTGGATATCTCTAAAGCTATTAACTCTTAAAATGACACTCTCAAAGTCAATTCCAAGGCATCCGAATGCCTTAAAATAGAATACACCTAAACTTGAGATACTCAAATTCAATAAACAACTTTGACATATTAAGCACTCTAAATCTATTCCGGACTATTCTAAACATTTAAAATCACAAACTAAAACTCTTATGAATGCTATCTTGATATGCTTGAACCTACTCAAAAATTGCCAAAACAATCATTTTGAACTTCAAATGAATTTTTTATTTGGTTGTTACTGCATCACATTGCACATCCAAACAGCATGCTTTCTAGATTTTCTTCTTGATTCATCCGAAATACCAATCGGACAAGCCATACATGGTTGGAATGCTTATTTATTCTTTTTAACCTAAAAATATGAGAAAATTTTTCAAAAATGATTATTCTTACTGAAAATAGTTCATATTACAATTCAAATGTGGAAACAAACCCATCCAAACATCTTATGTTATGAAATTTCTTTCTGGTATGTTGGCCACAAATCAAATGCTTCAAAAGCCTATTCGCTGCCCATTCAATGAGGATTACAAGAAAAATGTTAAAAAAAACTAATTCCATTAGCAACTTGGACGAAATTTTTTTTTTTTTTACAAAACCACTATGCTAGAAAACTACAGTGACACGGCAACAATATGTGATCATGAACACTTGTTTTTCATTTTTATAATCAACTTACTAAACATTCAAAAGTCCAAAAGTGATGCCAAAGACATTCTATATATTTCAAAGGATAGAAAACAACAAAAATCTCTAAATGACTTGACCTAGAACACCAAATACCAATATAGGCAATATGATTTAAGTTTACAAAAACAACTCACTTTTATCACACTTATTTATGTTAATTTATTCTTAATAACTAAGTGGCATAGTGCTAGAACTAGTAATTAAATGACTTTAAATATAAAATTGTAGGCACACCTAATCATTCCCAATGGTTCCCATTAGAACTCTACAAGTTTGGTCTATTGAAACTAGTAGAAACACTTAAAAAAATATTGTTTTATGCTTCCAAATAGCTTTAAGTTCAAGTATTTATTTAAATGTCCCTAAGTTGTTCTTAAAAGAACTTATTTAATAAAACCAAACCTTCATTTTAACAAACATGTAGAAGACTATCTATTTCATTCTATCAAGTGATCAACCACAAACCTATTCAAAACATAATATGGCTCAACCAAATCTACCTACACTAAATATGCTGATCTAGTCAATCATTTCATCAAATTGTCATAATTTAGCAATCAAACATAAGGGAATAAATTTGATTTCAACTCAATCAACATGATTATCACTCAAAACATGCTTTCAACTATTTAAGCTCAAATTCAAACATGTAAGTTTCTGATTTCATTAAATTAATTTTAAATTTCAGTTTATCCAAGGTAAGGAATTGTAAAGAGTTATAATTATGAGATCCTTATGCATTAAAGCGATGTTTTTAAAAACATTCATGGTCATTGTGTTGTCGAGATAGAGCATTGATCATTCACAAAGACTGGCATACGTAAGCCTCCATGCATAAGATGCATACAACTGATCTCATAAGTTGAAGTGTAGAGGTATTTAGGACATTATATAGTGCTTATTATGGTACAAGATCACTAAACATGACCCAATATGAGAGTTCCATTTGGTATTTCACTTAAATGTTTATAGAAATACTTTCATGTGTTAGTAGTGTAAGTGATCCTTATACTTATGACACCAGGTCATCTTGTATGTGAATTATCATACTTAACGATCATTAAAAATTGGTCTATAATAGATGAATACCAAAATAAATGTGGTTTTAGGTATGATATAAAGCATACTAAAGATGAATAGTGGTGCAAAGAAGATTCATCACCTCTAGTGATATAAGAGGACATATCTCATATGTACCTAGCCTGTGTTAACTCACAGTACTTGGTCAAAACAGTACTGATTATAGAGTTAACACAAAAGGGTTGTATATTAATATGGAATGAGCCAAGAGTAGACACTAAACCATGCTCTTGCTAATTCCATGATATATGATGAAAGGATATTTATTACACTAAAATACTAAAATGAAAGGCTTTTCAGAACCATATTGACACTTTTTGTATGTTTGCTGGCCATGATGCATTACTAGATGCTATTTTCATCTATAAATATAAAACATTCTTAATTGGGTATTTTATATTTATTACTGACATGATAGAGGCTGAATGGGTCACACATATAAGGGTGATTAGTAGAAATTAAATTGAAAATGGCTAATATGTGTAATCAAGAAATGGCTATGTAGGTCCAATTTAAATGAGTTCACAAGAAATAGAGAAAATGTATAATTTCTTTGAAATTAAAAATTTAAATCGTAGATGTATTTAGCTTATGATTGCAATCCCACATATGTTAAAGAGACTTGGAATTTTGACCAAAGAGACCAGAAAATAAAGTTGGTTGACAGACATCCTCCTAGAAATTATGTGGAAGATTACGCCAACCCTTTCCAAGCATGAAGAAAATTGGTTTTCTTCTTCAATTTGATTAAAGAATCTAGGTTTTCTAAGTGCAAAAGAATGTTTGTTGAATCCAAAACTGCTAACATGGCTCTCAACAACAAAGTCTCTTCCTTAGAGGTTACCTGTATGGATAGTTGTTAGAAGTTGGACATTTGGACAACTTTGGATTACGAGAACTGGGCTTACTATTTGATAACTTACGTTCATGGAATATTCATCATTGGGTTATTAAACCCTGAATTAAAGTATGATAACTTCTAGATATGTTTTTTTAATGATTAGATAGATTGGATTGTTTAAAAATGCGAGTTAATCTTTAGAGGAAATCTCCATATTGTTTGTTTATCCTATTTCGCTATGTATGTATAATTAAATTTTATGAAAATCTATACAAACTATATCATGAATTCAAGATTTCCAATAAGTGATATCTAGAGCCTCGTTGTATTATCTTAATTGATCTAGTATTTTTAGTTTTTACCAATTGCAAAATTGTTTTAATTTTAATGTATTTTGATCCGATTCATGTGTTAAAGATTATAGAAATAGTTTCTATTTAATTTTTAATATTCCACCATGTTATCAATGTTTATTTCAATATTAATTAGTTTAAAATTTGTTTTTACTAATTAAATTGATATTGGAGCCATCGATTGACAAGTTGTTATTGATTAGTGCTAGGTTGGCTCATTTTGGTGTTTTGATGGTGCTAAAATTTTTAGCAGCCCCTAATGTGATTTTTTCCTATTTTCCATCATGAATGTGTTATGAAAAGTTAATAGCACTTGCTAGGATTTAAGATTCAAGATCAATGGGATTTAATTTTGGATGAATCCATATGCACTAGTGGTTAGAGTTGGTAGCTACACCTCCCCTAAACTTTGGATCTTGATGCAGCATCATTGGCAACAAGTAGTTGTTACATGTTTACTGTAACTTAGAGGTCTAGTGGGAGGAAGATGATGGAATTCAAGTTGGACTTGAATTACTTGCACAGCAGGCATGATACAAGCAATATCTTACCTAGGGTAGGAAACCTGGTTTTGTGCCAATCTTTCCATATGGAGTAAGTTTAATTTATTTTAGTTTTTCTTAAAATTTTAAATCTGATATGGTCATGTTATTCCAAATTAAGTTAAAAAAGAAATAAATTTTTCCAAAAGTTAGCAAATACATGGCCTAAACACCTCTTTAAAAGGTTTAGTTTAACTAGGACTCCTGTTGATCATCAAACACCTAATTATCCAATTGCGTTATTTTTCTTAAATTGTTTAAGGTACAAATTGGACAATCTAATAAATATAGAAATAAAATTTAAATAATTTGATTAATTGAAAAAATATATTTAATTTAATGATTAATCCTACCTGGAGTAGGATTTTTTCTAATGTGATTAGAATAAATGTTAATCATATAAGAAAACTGTTTTCTTATTTAATTAAATATTGGTTAATTAGTTACATTTCAAATATTGTTATTTGAACTAAAACACATGGCTACTAGTATATATTCATAATTTTTATGGATGTTTTGGATGATCATAAACTAGGCCTAAAAGAATTATGGATGAAAGGTTGATTGTATATGGTTATTTAATTTTTTCTAATTAAATAGGTCTGCGCACCCTACCTTATTTTATTTTTTTATTGTTGTAAATTCTTTTTTCACCTAATTCCCCTTGAATGTAAGTCGAGGTTTCTTCATTAAGAATGTAATTAAGATTACTACAAGTAAATTAGGGTTAGTTAGGAAAGATTTTGTAACATGAAGATGGAGATCCAAGCAAAGACACTATAAAACCCAGGAGATTGCAAGAAGACTTGTGATGATCTTGCATGTAATCACCTAGGAATCGACCAAATAATCTCTTTTGGTGGCTCAAGGAGTTTACGTTAGTAAAGTCCATAATCATCCAAGTAGTATGCATGATAGTAGATTTATTTTACGTAATAATTTAGATGCTTCACATGTTAATAAGTGATAAAACCTTAATTAAAATTAAATAAACAAAATCCCTCATACAATATTGAGTAACATGATATGCATGATAAAGACGCCTTCCATTGTTTATGAAAAGATACCCGAGTTTCGACCATTGAGATTTGTTAAACTGACTCAAGGTCTTAGCCATGTGAACTAGCTGAGTTATGAATCATGGGTTTTACTCAACTAATGTTGTGTTATCCAAATGCGTACAACTTGACAGCATAGCATTAGAGGTGAAGGTTAGGCAAAATGTATATGATACATTTAGGCTAAGAGTTATCACTTAACTGATCTAGGAGTTGCATAGAGATGCAATTAGCTAGCTATGTTACCTAACTAATTAGGCATATTAAGATTTGTTGAGCTAATTCAAGGTCAAGACATGTTGAAAATGATCCTAACCTACTAGAAATACCTTGAAAAGATTTTCATACAATAGTGAGGGCTACTATCATGAAAAATTAGTCGAAGGATTAATAAAGATTTAGTAAATAGTCCTTATTGATTTAAAACATGAATACCTAATTAATACCCATTTGCATACTGGGTTTTTGACGATGGTAATTATGATAACTATATTGCAAGGCAAATTAGATGCCATAAGCCTAAAACGTGTGGACTGGTATGTAAAATTAAGAAGTTTTCTTAGTAAAAAGAAGGTTGCTAACCTTCACATGATTGAGCTAAATTAATCTACTATTGATTTGATAACCTAGATAGTTAATCCAAGTAATGACATAAGTTTGTTAAAGAATAGAAAAGAGTTAGGCTATTAAGAGGTAGTTTAAAAATGATACAATTAAGTAAAACTTACGATCGATACCATTAGAACTTTTACCTATCATTGCCTTCAGACATGATCCTGGAACTAAAAGAATGTCCTTATATTCATAGATAGTCTAGAAATGTCATTTCAGTATCATGTCTTATTAACAAAGACAGTTTTAAGTTTAGAATGAAAGGAAAGGTTGCAATATCATTCTAAATTACATAGTCCATGGATTGGCCTTATTAAAGAATGAGCTATTTATGCTTGAACCAAACATGCCTTTACTTAATATAAATGTGAAAAAAACAAAGAAAAGTGATCCACTAAAAGCCCAAATCTAGCATTGTAGACTTGGACATGTCAATAAGAATCGAGTAGCCAAGTTACCCAACGAAGGTTATCTCCATTCGTTTGATTATGAATCATATAGGACATGTGAATGTTGTCTCCTTAGTAAAATGACCAAGTCACCTTTCACTAGTAAAAGTGATAGAGCTATGACTTTATTTGGCCTAATGCATTCATATGTATGTGGACCTATGAATACAATGGCTAGAGATAGGTTCTTTTACTTAACTGCCTTTACAAGTGATCACTCAAGGTATGGCTATGTGTACTTAAAGAAGTACGAGTCTAAAGCTTTTAAAAATTTCAAAGTGTTCAGGGCTAAATTAAAGAATCAAATTGGCAAGAACATTCTTGCTCTTAATCTGATCAAGGAGAAGAATTTTAAGTCAAGGAATTCTTGGGTCACTCAATAAAAAATGGTATTCTATCACAATGGACTCTATTCGAAACTCCACAACATAATAGAGTATCTGAAAGGAAAACTCAAACCTTATTGTACATGATTCATTCCATAATATTTAAGGTAGACTTTTTTATATCATTTTAAGGATATACCTTAAAAACTGCCACCTATCTTCTAAATACATTTCTAATCAAATCTGTGAATAAGACATTATATGAGATGTGGTATGGTAAAGGACTAATTCTATCTTATTTTAAGATTTAGGGCCATCCCATTTATGTGGAAAGAACAGTGTCTGGCAAGCCTGAAGTTTGGTCAGATAAATGTAAATTTATGGGATATCCTAAGAAAACTTATGGTTATTTTTAAACGTGCTGCCTTCTTGGGGAAAAGTTTTCGTTAGAAAACTTTAGTGAGAGTAAAATAGATCTTAAAGAAGTTTAAGAGACACAAATAGACTTTTTTTTGTAACTGAAGTTGAGGGATAAAGCATTAGATGCTTCACTTAAAACACAAGAGACAAAAGTACTCAAATGTATGGAATTATCATGGGCAAAAATGACTTACCTAGTGATACTAAACCTACCATTTATAATGAAGTAATGTCTAACTTTAATCCTAAAAAATGGCTTGATGCCATGAAATCAGAGATAGAAGCCACGGGTATCAACAAAGAATGGACTGCAGTTAACATACTTAAAGGGATATAGATAGCAACGTGCAAATGTATAATGCCAGACTATTAGCAAAAGAGTATAATTGAAGGCATTGATTATGAGGAAACCTTTTCACTATTTGCCATTGTAAAATCCATTCACATGTTGCTTGCAATAGCTGCATATTATGATTATGAGATATGGTAGGCAGATAGATGTAAAAACAATATTCTTTTATGGGAATTTGTAAGAGAAAGTATACATAACATAGCCTAATAATTTTATATCCAAGTCAAATTCGAATCAAGTATGTAAGCTAAAGAGGTCCATTTATGGATTAAAGTAAGCTTCAAGGAGTTAGAATGTTAGATTCGATGAAGCAATTAAAGAATTTGGCTTAAAGAATAATCTTGTTTATGTTTCCAAAAAGGTAAATAGGTAGCCAATCACTTTCTTATTGCTCTACGTAGATGGCATATTGCTTATAAGAAATGACATACCAATGTTTAAGACCACTAAGATCTGGCTATCCAAACAGTTCTCCATGATGGATTTAGGAGAAGGTGCATTTACTATGGGAATTAAAATCTATAGAGATAAATCAAAATCAATGCTTAGCTTATCCTAATCCTTGTACACAGATAAGATTTTTAAAAGGTTTAAGATGTAAAACTCCAAGAGAGGAAACTTGCCTATGGTATATGGTGTACACTATACGAAAAAGAACTATGCTAAGGCATTGGATGAAAGGACATAGACGGATGAAATTCTGTGTCTCGGTAGTCAGATCCATCATGTATGCTATGTTATGCACTAGACTAGATGTCTCATTTGCTCTAAGTATCATGAGTAGATACCAAAGCAATCCTAGTGAGGGTCACTGGATTGCTATAAAAAATATCCTAAAGTACTTACAAAGAATTAAGGATATATTTTTTATTTATGGAAAGGTTGAGCTCTAAGTTAGGGGCTATATAAATTCTAGTTTCCAATCAGATTAGGATGGCTACCAGTCACAAAATGATTACATATTTACCTTTAATGGAGCTGCAGTTAGTAAAAATAGTTCTAAACAAGCGACAATTGTAGACTCAACAACCAAAACTGAATACATCTCTATGTGTGAGGCATCAAAGAAGGTAGTTTGGATGAAAATGTTTGTCACTAAACTTGGAGTGGTTCCAAGCATTGTTAATCCAGTACCTCTTTATTGTGATAATAACGAAGCCATAGTGCAAGTGAAGAAGCCACTGTTTCATCATCAATCCAAACAAATGTTACAGGAGTGTCACATCATTAGAGATATCATAGAGAGATGTGACGTTAGTACAGAATGCACATCGACTGAGGATAACATGATTATCATATAGAGCATGTAGGACTTAGACATATGGGTGATTGGCTTTGATGATAATGGGAGATTGTTAGTGTAAGCCTTGCAAGCCAATAGCTGTGTTTTGTAAGGCATTAGCATTTAGAGATTTCATGTAATTAAACATTATATTTTACTATCCCTTAGATTTGATATATAATTGTTATAAATATCTTTTGTAGATAAAGCCTATGAAACATATTAGCCTTCAAGGGTAAACAGCTATAATTACGAGATCCCTATGCATCACAGTCATGTTTCTAAAACCATTCCTGGTCATCATATTGTCAAGACAAGGCATTGACAGTGCACAAGGACCACATATATAAGCCTTCATGAATATGATGCATAAAACTGATCTCATAAGTTAGAGTATAGAGACACTTGGTGACACACCATATGGGTGCTTGTTATGGTAACAATTTCATTGAACATGACTTGCTATGAGAGTTCCATTTAGTATTTCACTCACGTGTTTATGAAAGTACTCTTATGTCTAAGTAGTTATGATCTTTAGACTTGTAACAGTAGGTCATCTTGTCTGTGAATTATCATGCTTAGAGATAATTACAAACATATCCACAATATGTGGATACCAAAAAAGGTGATTTTAGGTGTGATATGAAGCATACTGAAGATGTAGTCCAAAGAGAATTCATCACCCCAAATGAAATAAGAGGACATATCTCATATGTACCTCCCCCATATTAACTCAAAGTCCTTTACCAAGGCAATATTGAATATAGAGTTAACATATAGATGTTGCATA
The DNA here is from genome assembly GCA_038382065.1 of Adansonia grandidieri. Taxonomy (NCBI): domain Eukaryota; kingdom Viridiplantae; phylum Streptophyta; class Magnoliopsida; order Malvales; family Malvaceae; genus Adansonia; species Adansonia grandidieri. The sequence continues at coordinate 5,803 of JBBYHK010497337.1, read as the reverse complement.
CTAATACTGAATGAGTTAAGGAGTAAACATTAAACCATTCTCTCGCTAGTTTTGAGATATATGATGGAAGAATATTTATTACATTAAGATACTGAACATTGAAGGGCTTTTCAAGACCATATTGACATTCCCTGCATGTTACATGGCCATGATGCATTGCTAGATGCCAATCATGGTTTATAAATATAAAATATTCTTAATATGGTATGTTATATTTATTGCTGAATGGTAGGAGCCCAATAGATCACACACATAAAAGGTGATTAGTAGAAATTAAATTGGGACTAGGCTAATATGTCTAATACTATTAATGGTTACTTAGGCCTAATTTAAATGAGTAACATGGGTTGGGTTCAAAATTGTAATTTCCTTCAAATTATTTTTTAAACCCTGGATGTGTTTAGCCTATGACTTTCATCCCATATATGTTAGAGAGGCTTGGAATTTTGGCCAAAGTGACCAAAAATAGGGTTAGGTAACATCCTTCTTGAAACCGTATGGAAGATTGCACCAACCCTTTTGAAAGAAGAAGAATTTTGGTTTTATTCTTAGATCATTTCTAGAATCAAGGTTTTTAAGTACAAGGGAAGGTTTATTTAAACCAAACTACTACCATGGCTTCCGACGACAATGTTTTTTCCATATAGAAGATTTTTTAAGTCAATTTTGTCAAGAACTGTTAGAGGCTGGAAACTTGGATAGCTTTAGTTTATGACAACCAGGTTTAGTTTTTGATAACTTATGGTCATGAAACATTCATCATTAGGTTATTCGAACCCTGATCAGAAGTATGATAACTTTTAGATCTATTTGTTTGATGATTAGATAGATAGATTGTTTAAAACATGCAAGCCAATCCTTAGAGGAAATCTCGATATTATTTGTTTATGCTATTTTGCTATATATGTATGATTAAGTTTGATGAAAATTTTTGTACAATACTATACCATGAGGTCAAGATTTCCAACACTGGTATCATAACTTTAAGGACAATTATACATGATTGGCACATGAGAACATATTCACTTGAGTGACTAATACCAACTAGTGTTCTCATATGGGCCATATTTAATGAACTTGTTTCCATAAAACAAGCACCTCCATGCCACCCTAAGAAACTTGCATACTTCAACTTATGGGATTGGCTGCTACTACATCGCTAGTATATGCCATAGAACTAATCAATTGATAAGGTATATAATAATTAATAATTCAAACCAATCACTTTAGTTAGTGATTCAAGGTTTTCCTTCATGTTAGTGGCATGATTGACACTCATGCAAACACTAATTGGATGAAGCCCATTAAACAAAATGCCCTTGTAAATTTAGTAATGAGTTACAATGATGAGATCCTTATGCATCAAAGCTATATTTGTAACAACATTCCTAGTCATCGTATTGTCAAGACAGGGCATTAACAATGCACAAAGACTAGCATATGCTAAGCCTTAATGCATTTGATGCATGCAATTCTTTGATTTTATAAAAGCTAAAGTATAAAGATACTTGGGGATAGCATATGGGTGCTTGTTTTATGAAAATAAATTTACTAAACATGGCTTATATAAGAACTTCATTTGTTATAAGTCACTCAAGTATCTATGGAATACATTTTCAAGTGCCAATCATGTATATTAGTCCTCAGACTTGTGATACCAGGTCATCTTCTATGGGGATTATCATGTTTTAATTCCAACAGGAATGGGCCTACAATAGATGGATGCTTAAAAGAAAGAATTTGAGTGATTTTTGAAATTTGAGATTTTTGAGATTTTTAAAGAAAATAAATTTTGAAATGGAAAATATTTTAAGTAGGGAATAGAAATTAATTTCGAAAACAATTTTAAGTTTTGATCCGAGCCTAAAAGGACCTAAGTTGCGAGTCAAGATTCCATGGGGAAATTATTTAATATATTTTCAGTCATTTAAATGACTAGAAATATTTGATTCTGGAAAACCCAAGTAATTTTCCCACGTTTAGCAAAAATAGGGGATAGCATCACGCTATCTACCTTCCTGAATTTATTTCGATTTGATCTAATGGTTTCTAGTGGCAAATGAGGTACTATTGGAAAGGTAGCTCGATAAGGAAAAACCCTAGAAAATCACTTTCTTGGCAGAATTAATATGTGAAACCAAATATGAGTCAATACTAGCAACAAGTTCTAGGAAAAGGGAGCAGTGAAATTTAAAAAATCATCCTTGACCCATTCAGAATATTACATCACAAATAATACATTTGTGAAAAGGGAATTTTGTAACATTTTTTTAGGAAAAATATTTAAAAAATCCAAAAAAATCATTCGATGGCTCAAAATTGCCTAAACAATATGCAAATTGCTAATTTAGGGGTTCCAAATAACAAAGATTTGAAAAATCATAACTACCATATTTGGCATGATCCGAGGGCAAAAGAGGTATCGTTGTAAAGGTAATTCAAAGCTCTTTCCATGAAAAATGCTGGAAAATTCAAAAAATCATTTGGAGTCTAGAAATAATTTTTTTTTAGTAGTGGCCATTATGCTGCTAGTACCAAAACAAAGGTTTCTTCAGATTAAGGCTTTTATGGTCAGTGTCAAGGTGTTGGATGTGGGAATGTCCAATCATTAAGGTCCATGGTAGTGAAGTAATGGACCAAGCTAGCTCATGCAAAAAAGGCTGCCAAGCTGTCTGCTATCTACACTGATGGTAACGAAAGGCTCGAAGCAACACTCAAATTAAACACTTGAAAACATTTTTAATTTTTGATTAAAAATAGAAATTATTTAGCCTAATTAGGCCATGATCTCAAACATTTATACTTGATATATCCCCAAGATTAGAGAGCCAATATGTTAAAAACATTAAATCCATGCTAATCCCCATTGATTAAGTTTAGTATAAATTCAAATTAGAGTTGTTTTATGAAATCAAGTTTTAGCACACATCAAACAAATATTATACCAATCACATTATGAGCTGAAATGTCTATACATGGCATCATCATTAAGGCATGACAAACTCAATATCACAATGGCATTTTGGCTAGCATATCATCATCAAAATGCAGGAAATGACATGGTTCATATCACAGCATGCAAGATGAACATGATATAGCATGAATCAAGATAAAGGCATGGTGTAGCAACCCACATCAACATCTCATCAAATAGATCTTAAAATAAAAATGCTCAATGACATGTATTTTCAAGATATGTTTAAAAATGGAGGTCAAGATGATGATATAATATATCATTAAAGATGACAACAAGACGTCAAACTTGCATGTTCATATATGATTAAGAAAATGTATGGCAATAAAATCATGCTGCCTCATGTAAAGATCATGTAAGCATCCTAAAACCCAAAAAACAAAGGCCACTAATATTATACTTTAAAAGTAATACATAAATAAACCTTGAAAGCTAATCTTTTTCTATTTGAGCTGTAGTTTCTTTTCCTTCCACCTTAAATGGCATGGCCCACCTAGCTTATGTTTCCCATTTTCATGCTGCCAAACCTTGTTCAAGCTTTTTTTTTTTACATAGGTGTTATGGTGGCTATTAAAAATGAAAATTAATTTTTTTGGTGGCTTTCGTGAATCCCCATTTTGCAAAATAGGGGGACCATAAGACGAATCGCTCATCTCATTGGTCTCAGATAACCATCATGAAATGGCCAACGCTTGGAGTCACCACTGATCATTTTGGGCTAGGCATGATCGGATGCCTATTCGAACCTATGTTTTGAGTTACGAAACTCAAGACATCAACCTCGTGGTCTACGTAATGCAAAGATTCGCTGTTTGGGTTTAGGAGTTGGTTACGTGCAATGAGGTACAAACCTCTTCGCGACGCCCGAAATCAGTACCTTACTAGCAATGTCTTATCTCAGTTTTGATTCTTTCGATCTTAACTTGTCATTATTTTGATATAACCCTCTTTTAATGCATGAATCTTATAGAAATACAAATCCAGGGTTGACAAAAAAAGATTTAATCTCATATATGCCCCAGAGAGATGAGGAATATATAGATTTTTTATAAAAGTGATCATTGGATTCTACTTTGAAAATGGAATGTTCCACTTTGGGCACTGGAGAGATACCCACGTGGAACATTACCTTTAATTTTATTTGAAAACATTTTGAAAACATGAATGCAAATAATCATCACAAAGAAATCATGTTAGTTAAGCAATAAATGAAATAACATAACATGGATCATTCAATGCAATGATAAAGAAAATGGGTGGACTATTGGAATGTATCTCGCTATTGGCATCGATTATCTAGGAATAATCGAATCGACAATTTTTTAGATGCATATGGGTTTCTTGATTAAACAAGGTTTGTTTGACATGTTCAAAGAAGTCCAAGAAGGAGAAAAAAATTAATTGTAGTTGGAAGATAGGGTTGGAGTATCCCTTCGAAAAGGTGGGGTTGGAGTATCCCCGTAGATGATAAATAATTTTGACAAAGAGGGATTTTTAAATCTTAACAATTTTGAAAAACGGGATTGGAATATTCCTTCAAAAGGTCAGGTTTGGAGTATCCCTATGGATGACAAATCATTTTGACAAAGGAAGGACTTTTTTAATCTCGATAATTTTGAAAAACGAGGTTGGAGTATCCCCTTAGAAGGGTAGGGTTGGAGTATCCCCAAAAGTGACACATCGACACTCTTTAGAGAAGTCAAGTTGGAAAACTTAAGTTAGCAAAACCTTATGATTTAGGGAATGTGTGAGCCTTTCGACAACTTTTGGCAAATGAAATTATTATGAATGAGGATGGTACAGATGCAAAATGTGTTTATGCCTTGATACGAGCCTATGGGAGGTCAAAGCGTGTTCTCGAGTCTGATCAGAGTGATACGAAGACATTCAAATGTCTCGAGACGAAATTCGAGAAAATAACTCAATTTTGACCTTAACCAAAAGCAAAGGATAGCATCGCGCTATCCTACTTTCCAAATTTATTCTAAATTGGTTTGAAGGCTTTAGAGGGTGGACAAGATACCGTTAGAAAGGTAACTTGACACGGGTCAATCTAAAAATATTTCCCATATTCCAAAAAGTCATTTTCTGGGGGAATAAATTTTCAAGTTCGGACTAATTGAGCTACTGGCAGAGCATATAAGGGAAGTGTGTCAAAATTTGAAAAATCACCCTGGACTCATTTGATATCAAAAAGGTACAAATGATACATTTTTGAAAAGGGGATTTCATGAATCTTTTACCAAAAATGTTTGAAAAATTTAGAAAAATCATTTAGTGGGCCTGAATGGCCCAACCAGAATACATGTTCGGATTCTAAAGGTTCCAAATAGTTTAGACTTGAAAAATCATAACTCTCTCATCCGGAGTGATCCGGGGGTGAATAAGACATTATTTTAAATATAATTCAACATGCTTTGAGAGAAAAATATCAAAAAATTTATGGAAAATCGTTTAAGATTTTAAAGTGATTTTTCAATTTGCAATAGTTGTGCTGCCAACAGGGGACACAGCAAAGCAGGGAATATTTCTTGTTTTCCTTATGTTTACGGGTCTACACTCAAGTCATTGATATTCGAATGTCCATGACTGAAGGGAAAGAGTGGCATGAGCATCACAAACTCATTTGCACAGCCTCGGAGTAGTTTGGGACAATGAAACAGTCCGTTAATCATACCACTCAACGTTTTGACTCAAAAACAAGGCACGAACATTTTGAGGATGAGTGTAAAGCCATTTTTGTTGAAAAATCAGAAGATTTGAGCTTGTTTAACCAAGATTCCAGATCTGGAAAACTTAATTTTCCCTAAGATATTTTGCTAACTTTAA
>JBBYHK010497275.1:0-15019 GCA_038382065.1 Adansonia grandidieri | reverse complement strand
CATAGACGATTTAATTTTCTTTTAAAAAAACTCGAGTCTATAATTTACAAAACCTCATGCATTAAAAGGAATTATTTCTAAATAATGACCAAATGGAAACAATTAAGCCTAAACTGAAATCAGACATAGTTAGTAGGTATCGATTTCGAGCATCGTTGGGTGCTAATCCTTCCCCATACATAACCAACTCTCGAATCTAACCAATGAATCTCTGGACTTTGTAGACCTTAAGATCAATGTTTTGAGTTTCGTAGCTTAAATTTTTTTTTTCAATAGGCATCTGATCCTGCCTAGCTCGAAATGATCGGAGGTGACTGCAATTTTACAGCTACTTCATGGTGACCATCTAAGACTAGTTGGATGAAGAATTCACTGGACTCTCCCTTTCATACTACTATGCTTAATTCAAATCCCGATCATGGGATAATTCAAAGGCTCACCACATCTAACCATCAGATATTTATAAGTTAAGTGCGCTAAGCCCTTCGGATCATTTGAAGTTTTAAAGGCATGGCACATGGCGACAATCAACATAAACTTGAACTACTAAAATGTCCTTGCCTTTAACTTTTATGAAAAGTGTTTAATCAACTTTGCTTCAATTAAAACTTTTTTAAATCAAGAATTTTGAAAGCCTTCCATACCAAGCTCTAAGAGCTTGTTTCAAACCATACAAAGCTTTTGAAAGTTTAAAAATATGATTAGGATAATGAGGATTTTCAAAACTAGAACATTGCTCTAAATAAATTTCCTCATTAATAAAACCATTTAAAAAATGCACTTTTAACATCCATTTGAAATAACTTGAAATCATTGAAACATGCAAAGGTTGAAAGTATTATAAAGGCTTCTAATCTAGCTATAAAAGCATAAGTCTCATCATAGTCATTTTCCTCTTCTTGGCTATACTCTTTAGCTACTAATCTAGCTTTATTTCCAACAATTGTTCCACCCTTATCAATTTTATTGCTAATGACCTATTTTGACCTATAAAAGGATAGTCACGAGGTTTTTCCACTAAATTCCAAACTTTACTTCTTTCAAATTGATTCAACTCTTCATGCATGGCCATAATCTAGTGATCATCTTCTAAAGCCTCTTCGATATTCTTAGGTTCAATTTGAGGAAAAAAAAAGCAACATAATTGTATGTATTTCTAAGAGAGGATCTAGCTTTTACCCTTGATTTGGATCACCAAGATTTTCACTTTTTTTGACACAAGTCAACTTTTTAGGATATTTTTTCCTTTTCAACTTGAGTTAGTGTCGCAACGTGCCCCGAGGTGGATCCTCACGGATCTCTGGGTGTATATGACTTAAAATATTTTTCTAACTTGGAAATGTCTTCTTGACCAAAACTTATCCTTCATGACGTGATGAGAATGAGAAAGTACAAATTCTCGACTTATGGTACAGTGAAGGGAACCATAAGATGAATTGTTCATCTTATCGGTCTCGGATGACCATCATGAAATGGCCAACGCTTAGGGTCGCCACTGATCATTTTAGGTTAAGCATGATCAGATGCCTATTGAAACCTATGTCTTAAGTTACGAAACTCGAAAATCAATCCCATGGTCTACATAGTATAAAGATTCATCATTTGGGTTAACAGTTGGTTACGCACGATAAGGCATGAAGCTCTTCACGATGTTTGAAATCGATACCTTACTAGCTATGTCTTATCTCAATTTTGATTCTTTCGATCTTAACTCATCATTATTTCGATATAACCCTCTTTTAATGCATGAATTTTATGAAAACACAAATCTAGGTTTTGATTAAAAGATTTAATCTCATGCATACCCTGGAGAGATGGGGAACATGGAGATTTTCAATGAAAATGACCTCTGGATTTTTCGTTGAAAAATAGAGTATTCCACTTTGGGCACTAGAAAGATACCCACGTGGAATATTATCTTTAGTTTTGCTTACAATGTTTAGAAAACATGCATGCAAATAATCATCACGAAGAAATCACGCTAGTATAGCAATGAATAAAGTAACACAATATGGACCATTCAATATAATGATAAAGAGAAGGGATGAACTGTTGGAATTCATTTCGCAATTAGCATCGATTATCCAAGAATAATCAAATTGATAATTTTTGAGACGTATCTAGGTTCCTTCATTAAACAAGGTTTTCTTGACACATTTATGGAAGCCCAGGAAGGAGAAAAAATTCATTATAGTTGAAAGACAGGATCAAAGTATCTCCTCAAAAAGATAGGGTTGGAGTATCCCCATGGATGACAAATAATTTTGACAAAGAAAGATTTTTAAATCTTGACAATTTTGAAAAAGGGGTTGAAGTATCCCTTTGAAAGGTCAGGGTTAGAATATCCCCATGGATGATAAATAATTTTGACAGAGAAAGATTTTTAAATCTTAACCATTTTAAAAAGCAGGATTGGAATATCCTCTTGAAACGTCGTGGTTAGAATATCCCCAAAAATGACATATCTGACACTCTTTAAAGAAGTCAAATTGGAAAACATAAGTTGACAAAACTTCATGATTTAGAAAATGAGTGAGTATTTTGACAATTTTTGTCAAAAAAAGTTGTGAACGAGGATGGTAAAGATGTAGAAATATATTCGTGCCTTGATATGATCTTGTGGGAGGTCAAAGCATGTTCTCGATTTGATTAGGGTGATACAAAGACATTCAAATGTCTCGAGATGAAATTTAGGAAAACAACTTAATTTTGACCATGACAGAGAATAGGGGATAGCACTGCACGATCTCACTTTTTGAATTTATTCTAAATTGGTTTGAAAGTTTTAGGGTTTCATGAATCTTTTCGGAAAAATGTTTGAAAATTTTGGAAAAATCATTTAATGGGTATGAAAGGCCCAACAAGAATACATGTTGCTGATTCAGGGGTTCTAGACATTTTAGATTTGAAAAATCATAACTCTTTCATCTAGACTGACCTAGAATGAACAAGACCTTGTTTTAAAGATATTTTAACACACTTTCCAAAAAAATTATAAAATTCATGAAAAATTGTTTAGGATTTTAAAGTAATTTTTTTAATTTGTAACAGTGATGTTGCCAGCAGGGGATGCTTTTTTTAATTTCTTTATGCTTTTGGGTCCAAACTTAAGTCATTGACATTCAAACATCCATGATTGAAAGGAAAGAGTGGCATGAGCATCGCAAACTCCTTTGCACAACCCTAGAGTAGTTTAGGATGATGAAATAGCCCATTGATCATACTGCTCAAGATTTTGACTTAAAAACAAGGGACAAACATTTTGGGAACAAGTGCAGGTCCATTTTCATCGAAAAATCAAAAGTTTTAAGCTCATTTAATCAAGATTACATATATGGAAAACTTCATTTTCCCCAAGATTTTTTAGTCAACTTTAAGGAAAAATGCTAAGATCATGCTAGTCCTTATTGGTTGAGGTTGGCATGCTTGGCTTGGGGAGGTTTCGAAAATTAGTTTTTTTTACAATCATTAAACATGTATTTAGACAAGGAGAAGACAATGAACATACAAGGGAATGGCACATAACATGAATGGGAAAACTAACTTTACCAATGGTCTTGACAAAGAAAGCGTTATGCACATATCTCATGAAGTGAAGCATGCTAAAAATGACAATGATTCATGACAAAAGGCAAGTTAATATATAAACATGCTTGAAACATGCTAGGCTAAGGATTTGTGCATGGATTGAACATAACATGAAGCATGGATATGGCATAAAATGCATGAGCAAGAGCTATTAAAACAATGAGGATGAAATAAGGCATTTTGCACATCAAAGGGGCATTAAGGCATCCAAATCCTAAACTAACATAACCAAAAGCCACAATAATGCATGAGAATCCTAAGAGGGTGATAGAAACATGGAGAGCTCACTAAAATGATAAAAATGTTGAAAAATGAAAACTAAAAGTGATAAAGTAGGAAGTTATACTAATAAAACTTTAATTTTTGGCTAAATAGTTAAAGTAGTAGAGATGGCTTGAATTTCCCACTTTTCCTTATTGTTATAAGCAAAAAAAAGAGAGAAACAATGAGGATTTGGTTCTGGTATGGATAAGAATGATTTTCAGAATATGTTATGGTTGAGAGTGAATGCTTTTGGGCTGTTTTTGGGTGCTGAGTGAAGAGCTATAGGATTTGGTTTTCTTGATGTGTGAATGTGTTTTGGAAGCTGAAAATAAGCTGAAATCTCCCCCTCTCTCAACTGAGATATAAGTGGTCTATTTATACCAGCATTTTGGAGCCAAATTAGAGGTTTTTTGGTCATTTCTTAAGGGGAACAAATGGTGTTAGCTTGATGGCTATAAAGTGGCTATAGGGAGCAACTTGCTACCAATGTGATGGACATAGGGTGGCTGGTTTAAATGCTCAAATAATTTTTCAACAAATAGGGTGGCTGGTGGTGACCTTAGTTAACAAACTAGAGAGGAGTAAGGTGATCATGTGACATGAACCTTTTTTATCTAATTTAGACTTCAAAAATGTTTTGATTAATTCAAAAGTCCAAATTCGTAATTTGATATGGGTTTTGATATTTTTTTATGTAAAAAAACGAGTTAAAATCGAGTTTTGGATCAATGGTGGATGAGTCAAAAATTCTAGGACCATGAAAAATGGTTGTATAATACTATGAACCATTATATCAATTTAATGCTTCATTGCATCGATTCATGTTAATATGTATCGATATATTCCTTTACAAAATGCACCTTTTGGTTTTAGGATGGCCTAGTATTGATACATGAGCTCTTATATAGATACATAAGCTCATGTATCGGTACATTTACAGGTTGTATCAATACATTTAGAGGTTGTATCGATACAAATGGAGACATTTCAAATTTTTGGATCGTTGAATCATTGTATCGATAAATAAGAACTATGTATCGATACATTCAAGCAAAATTATGAATTTTCTTATATCTTTTGTCCCCAGACACCTTGAACTACGTCTTTTGATGCCACATCTTTGTATTTATCTTTGATATGATCCATAGGCCTTCTTGACCTCCTCAAAAATACTTTTTCATTGAGCGATTTCCCTCTCTCACGTCCATGCCCCAGGTTGCTAAAAAAATTAGCTCGGACAAAATAAGGTGTCTACAGTTGCCTCTCTTTGACCGTTGCTGAGAATCGGGAACATGGCAAAGACAAATAGACACAGTTTTGTTCGAGGTGGAATAACGCTCCCTAGAAAACCTATAACGAAATAAATTGTAATTAATACTTTGCTATGATAAGTACAATGTATTGGCAGCAATCTTGATAGAGGTTTAAGTGAATTTTGTAGGGTTTACCCTCTCTACTAGGGTGTTAGGTTTTCTAAGGTTTGACCCCTTAGGCAGGTGCAGAGTAATGTGGATTTTTAATGTGGGTGCCGTCTACTTGTGCGAACTTTGACTTAAACTTGGGTGCCACCAACTTATATGATCTTTGATTCGAGTGCTGCCAGCTTGTGCGACCTTTGACTTAGACTTGGGTGCCACCAGCTCATATGGGCTTTGAAAAGATGCCATTGACTTATAGGCTTTGAAAATGGTGTCACTGACTTATGGGCTTTTGAAAAAGTGCCACTGATTTGGGGGCTCTAAAGAGGTGCCACTAACTTATGGGCTTTGAAAAGGTGCCACTGACTTGTAGGCTTTTGGAAAGGTGCCACTAATTTATGGGCTTTAAAGAGGTGCTATTGACTTGTGTTCTTTAGAAAGGTGCCACTAATTTATGGGCTTTGAAGATATGCCACTAACTTGTAGGCTTTGAAAAGGTGCTACTGACTTATGGGCTTTGAAAATGGTGCCAATGATTTATGGGCTTTTGGAAAAGTGCCACTGATTTATGGGCTTTGAAGAGGTGCCACTGACTTGTGGGCTTGGAAAATGGTGCTATTGACTTGTGGGCTTTAAAAAGGTGCTAATAACTTGTGGGCTTTAAAAAGTTGCCACTAACTCGTGGGCTTTAAAAAGGATGCTACTGAATTGTGGGCTTTAAAAAGGGTGCCACTCAATTATGGGCTTTGAAAATGTGTCATAAAAAGATGCCACTAACTTGTGAGCTTTGAAAAGGGTGCCACTAACTTATAGGCTTTGAATAGATGCCACTAACTTGTAGGCTTTGAATAGGGTGCCACAAACTTATGTGCTTTGAAAAGGGTGCCACTGTCTTGTAGGCTTTGAAAAGGTGCGACTGACTTGTGGGCTTCAAAAAAGATGCCATTGACTTTTGGGCTTTGAAAAGGTACCCCTGACTTATAGGTTTTGAATAGGGTGCCACTAACTTGTGGGCTTTGAAAAGAATGCCACTAACTTATAGGCTTTGAAAAGGGTGCCACCGACTTGTGGGCTTTGAAAATGTGCCACTGACTTTGGGCTTTAAAAAGGGTGTTGACAAAGTTTTTGATAAAACCTTTAATAAAAGTTCATGACAAAATTTCCTGATGAAAGGCTTTTAACATTAGTTCTTGACAAAGCTTCTGACGAAGGTTCTTGACAAAAGTTTTTGACAATAGCTTCTGGACAACAATTTCTTGACACCGATACTTTGACAGTAGTTTCTTGATAAAAAGGGTTTTGACATAAGGTGATGAGAAGAAAAAAACTTTACCTGAATGACACTTGGTTTGCGAAGCTTAAAGTTCTTACCAGGAATTCCTTGGAGCTTTCGTAAACCTAGCTTGAAGTGATATTGCAAAAATCATGATGTGTGATGGTAATGTGAATGCATGATGTGGAATGCTATCATGAATGCATGATGTGAAGTCTAATATAGGAGATAGTTTTAGTTTTTCTTATACGTCATTCAGACTTTTATAGGGATGGTGATTCGTCTTTGTTGCAACTATAGAAAGGAATTTTCCTAATCCCGCTGAGGATTATGGGTTATCCTAGCTCCACTGGGGATATGACAAAAAATTTATTCTAAAAAATTTGGATTATTGCATTTCCCAATTCGGGAGGCTTAATCATTTTCTTGACAATTGGAAGGCATTGTCAACAATCTGGAGACTGTTTGACTGATTAGGTTAATGTCTCTAGTTTCGATAGGATTCTGATAGAACACATGGGTCGATTTTTGGTTAGCTTAAAGTGGTTTTTCTTGAGATATAGCTTGTGAAAGCAAGAAATGGTTTGGTGTATGGTCGTGCCGAACGGGTGTTTGAACATGAAAAGTGCATGATCTTGACGATTAGGACGTGAGCAGAGTTCCCTATTCTTTTTTTTCCTTTCAACGTAATATCGAGATGTCCTAATGCATATTTCAGTTGATTATCAAACATTATCAGTTAAATGACAAGTGCAATGTGAATTGTACATGGGTTAAAAGAAACAAGGTAATATTTATTCATGACAACAAAGAGATACAACTTGGTATACTATTTGACAAACAAGTGATTCAGTGGTCAAAAGTATGATATTTTGGGCGGAAGATGCCTTTGATGATCACAGCATGAAAGTTTTTTAAGTGCTTTCCAGGATCTTTCTCGAACAATGAATGTGACTAGTATGAGCTGATCTTCGGAAGATCCCTAGGATTACTTTGCTTTGTTCTGTAAGTGATCTTGGTCTATGCCCCATCAAAATTGATCTTCTCAAGTTGCCCTTGTGGGTTTTCAACTTTAGTCGGGTTGGTTGCCCAGATGCTCTTTTCGGATTTTCATCTGGACCCCTTTTTTGTTTTATTCTTTTTTAGTTTTTTTTGGTTGTTTTTGCTTTTGTTTTGTTTTTATTTTCTCTTTTTTTTAAGGACATCTTTTCAGGTTTTTGCCCTCTACCTGTAATATTTCTTGATGAAATTTGAGTTGACTGGGTTGGGCAAGGCATTGTAGTCCATTTCTGACAAGATTAGGGTCCCCAAGAAGGCTTACTTCATGACATATAGTCTTTCCTAATTAAGGGTCCACTCCCGATGCATCTTTGTGAATTGAGAGGATCTTTTTAAATACCAATTCACCTAGGTGAAATTGTCATGGGTACATCTTTTCGTCATGGGCTTGGATCATGCATCTTTGATACATTTGACCATGGCAAATGGCTTTCATGCATTTTTCCTCGATGAGGTTGAGCTGGTCATTTCTGTTCTTGACCCATGCAGCCTCTTCAATGGTTTCCATCGAGATCTGAGAGAAGGGATCTTAACTTTGATAGGCAATATAGCTTTCATCCCATAGACAAGGAAGAATGGGGTAGCACCCATGGAATTATGAACTGAGGTCCGATAGGCATGAAGTGCAAAGGATAGCCTTTTATACCAGTCTTTGTAAATCTAGGCCATTTTCTCAACTATTCTTTTGATGTTTTTATTGGCCGTTTAGACTACCCCATTCATCTTTGGGCGATAAGGGACAAAATTATGACACTGGATCTTGAACTGTAAGTAGACCGCTTGCATCATTTTATTATTTAAGTTGCTTGCATTGTCTACGATAATTTGGTTCAGGAGGCCATATCTATAGATGATGTCTTGCTTGACAAACTTGCAGACAGTCAATCTAGTGACATTAGCATATGAGGTAGCCTTTACCTATTTAGTGAAACAGTCAATTGCTATAAGGTAAAATGATGCCCACTAGAAGCTTTAGGGGTGATCGGCTCGATCACATCTATACCCCACATAAAGAAGGGCCATGGGGCTCTCATGATGTGAAGTGTCACTAGAGGGTTATTGATCTTATCCATATAAATTTGACGTTTATGGCATTTTCGGGAATAATTAATGCAGTTTCTCTCAAAGGTCAATCAGTAATAACCCGCTCTCATGATTTGCTTGGCCATCCGATGTCCATTAGCATGTGTGCTGCACTTCTTCTACGATCCTTTTGGCTTTAGGAGCATCGACGCATCTGAGCAATACTTAATCATGACTCTTTTTGTATAAGATTTTTCCATCAAGAACAAATATTATAGCCAACCTTCTGATAGTCCTTTGATCAGTTTTGGTTGCATGTTTGGGATATTGCTGATCCTTGATGTAAAAAAAGATGTGATAATACCACGGTAGGCCATCCTTCTCTTTTTCGACACTATGACAATGAACCAAAATTGTGTAAATGTTCATCTGGATGGAAACAACTTCCTACTCTTGGTTGGCTTTAAACATGGATGATAAGGTAGCCAAAGCATCGACTATTTAGTTCTTTTCTTAAGGTAAGTGTCAAAAACTGATATCATCAAATTTTTTCTTGAGCTCTGCTATCAGCTTCCCATACTGCACCAACTTGGCATCGTGAGTTTGCCATTCCCTTTTCAATTGGTAGATGACTAGGTTGAATCACCGAACACCTATAATGTCTTGACATTCCTCTCAATAGATGCTTGAAGCCCTATGACACAAGCTTTATATTTTGCAATATTATTTATGCAATCAAAATTTAGCCTTACTATGAATAGGTAATGACTCCTATCAGGTGACATCAATATTGCCCTAATTCCATGTCTTAAAGTGCTTGATGCTTCATCAAAATACATCTTTCAGGATTGATCTTGGTTGGAGGCATCTTTGTCTTCAGAAATGCTCATTAGATCTTCATCTAGGAAGTCAAAATTTAAGGGTTCATAATCATCTGCCGCTTGACTTGCCAAAAAGTCAGCTATTGCACTACCTTTAATGGCCTTTTGACTGACATAGGCAATGTTATATTCAGAAAGCAGGACTTGCCATCTAGCCAATCTTCTTGATGGTGTAGGGGCTTCATATAGATACTTGATAGGATCAAGCCTTGCAATCAACCATGTGGTGTGATACAGCATGTACTGCCTGAGTCTGTTAGCTGTCCGTACTAAAGCACAGTGCAACTTTTCAACTGTGGAGTAATTTTACTCATATGCTGTGACCATTTTACTTAAGTAGTAAATTGCTTGTTCCTTCTTCCCTGACTCATCATGCTATCCTAATGCACAACCCATAGACTTGTCGAAGGCTACCAAGGATTAAAAGTCAACGGGCATCGATGGGATTAACACTGGTACTCTTGACAGATAATGTTTGACTTTATCAAAGGCTTATTGACATGCCTCATTCCATTCTCCCAGATTTTGTTTGCGAAAGAGCTGAAAGATGGGGTCACATTTGTTAGTGAACTGGGATATGAATCTTGCAATGTAGTTTAATCTGCCCAAAAAGCTTTGCACTTTCTTTTAGGTTTAAGGTGGTGGCATATCTTGAATGGCTTTCACTTTGTCTAGGTCAACTTCAATCCCTTTTTCCCTGACTATAAAGCCTAGAAGCTTGCCAGAAGTGACTCCAAAGATATATTTGGCAGGGTTCAATTTGAGTTGAAATTTTCGTAGCTGTTCAAAAAACTTTTGAAGATTTGTGACATGCTCATCCTCTTTCGTTAACTTGGTAATCATGTCATCAATGTAGACCTTAATTTCTTTGTGCATCATGTCATGAATAGGGCTACCATGGCCCATTGATAGGTTGCCCCAGCATTTTTGAGTCTGAAGGGCATGACATTATAGCAAAATGTCCCCCACATGGTTACAATAGTTATTTTCTCCGTGTCTTCAGGTGCCATCTTGATCTAGTTGTAGCTCGAGAATCTGTCTATGAAAGAGAACAGAGAATTCTTGGTCGTGTTGTCTACCAGAGTATCGATATGGGGTAGTGGGAAGTTATCCTTAGGACTAGCTTGATTCAGATCTTGATAATCAATGTACATTTGTACTTTGTTGTCTTTTTTTGGGACTAGGACTATATTGGCAGCCCATTCTGGATATTTGGCTACTTCGATAAACCCCGCATCAAACTATTTTTTGACTTTTTTTTTTTAATTTTGAAAAGCATTTTGGGCTTTATCCTCTTTAACTTTTACCGGATTGATTTATATCCGGGCTTGATGGGAAGCTTGTGGACCACTATATCAGTGTCCAGTCCTGGAATGTCTTAACATGACCAAGTAAATACATCCTGATATTCCTGAAGTAATTCTATTAGCTTGGTCCTAGTCGTTGACTTTATTAAGGTTTTGATTTGAACCTTTTTTCGATCCTCATAAGTACCCAGATTTAATACTTCTATTAGGTCTTCATGGGGCATGATTTGCTTCTCCTCTTGCTCAACTAATCATAAGAGGTCTAGTGGCACAGAGTTTTCTTCAAAATTTTTTTCAAGATCAGCTTCTCTAGCATAAATTGATTGTTTGAAATTGATCTTCAAAAGCCTATCAGACACATCCATGTCACTATCATCAGGACACCTGAGAGCGTGAAGAAATAAACACTACAAATGACATATACACAACCTGGGGATTCGGATAAGAATTAAGGTAAAAGAGTAATTGAGACAAAGAGATTGAAAAGTGATGTAGGCTCGCAATATGGAATGATATATGCAAAAGTCATTTCATCAATAATTTTTATTAAAAATGCCCTTTACATAAGACACCTACCTGCCTTTGGGCGAGGGCAAGTAGGTTTTTATTTCTTGACATTACATGAAAGGGACAGGAAATGTACAGGGGCTTTCGTCATGATCCCATCATCAAAATCAGGTCTTGGTGAAAGGACATGATTTTTATGGCTCAATCTTGTTCATGTTTGCTGCTGGCTCAGTATGGTTTGGTAAAGGATTGGCAGCAATATTTGGTCCCTGGCTTGTCCCGAACTGCAAAACTTTTGAGTTAATCAAATTTTGCACATTTCGCTTGAAAGATATACAGTTTTCGATGTCATGCCCCCCAATGTGTTATTCATAGTGGGCGTTAGAGTTGTACCATTATAGGTATAGCAGCTTCTTTTCTGAGATATAGATTAGGGCCACTAAATGATTTTGAATGAAGGTTTGGTAGAGCTCCTTATAGGTTATAGGGATGGGATCAAAATGTTGTCTTACACCTCGATTGCCACGTACATTATTGGTTGGTCGATTGGTACTTTGGTGAACTTCTGGAGGGTAGTTTTGTGGTGGGTTGGATGGGATTACAAAGGATAGGTTATAGGTTGTGGCATAAATTAGCTAAGGGAATACTGTGACAGGGGGAGAATGTGGCATGCTTGAGTAGCGAGGTTGGGTGCTTGACATTGTCTTGGTTGAGACGAGCCAGCATAATTTATGGCATTGGCCTTTTCTTCCTTTTTTTACTGGTAATGGGCTTTTTACTCGATCCAACTATTTCTCCGACAGACATTCTACCACTATTAATTGCAGCATCGATCATTTCATCAAAGAGAACTAAGTCAAAAAATTTCTTGGTCGCATTCGCTACAAGCTTCTCGTAATAAAAAAGCACATAAGGTGTGAATGAAAGTGACTATCATCTCTTTTTTTGTAAGGGGAGGCTGGACTAGGGTTGCTTCTTCTCTCCACCTTTGGGTGTAGTGTTTGAAACTTTCAGTGGATCTCTTCTCGAAATTCATTAGGGAAAGTTGATCCTACGCCCAATCTAATACGTAATGGTGTTGATTTAGAAAGGCCTTAGCCAAGTCAGCCCATGATTAGATTTTCACATTGTCTAGCTCAATATACCACTAAGCTGCTGCCTCAGTGAAGCTATGCTAAAAGCAATGGATGAGGAGCTTTTCATCTTTCTCACACTCGGCCATCTTTCATAAGTACATTCTAACATGGACAGAAGGGTCAGTGGTTCCATTAAACTTCTCAAACTCTAGGACTTTGAACTTCGGGGAATAACATGGTTAAACACCAAAGACAGCGATTGCGCATCAAGAGTTCTGAACTTGTCATTACCCTTGATAACTTGGAGGCATTTTTCCAGTAGCTAAAATTTGTTCACTTCTTCTATAGTCATGGTGGACTTTTGATCTTCTATTTTTTCTAATTCTTCATGGTCAAGGGTTATTTTTCAGTGTTGGGAGGATCATTCCTTGTTTCAGTATTGTTGGCATGCCCTTTTTCTTTCACGGAGGCTGTCATTAGTTCCATAAGTTTCGTGATTTGAGTTTTGCATTTTGCACTATTGACAGAGCATCTGGTCTTGTGATTCCTTAACCATTAGCTCAAGTCACTGAATACGAGCTTCATGATCAGTCTCCATGATTTATTTATGACATCGTGTGTTGTAGCAAAACAAGATGTTAGGTTTTATTTTCCTGATTGACCTTAGTGTCCCTTGCACTTTTATAGCCCAATTCTTATATTAGACTTTTACTTGAAAATGTACTCATTGATGAGTGTTTATGATGTAATGATGAGTTGAGATAATAAATGATCGATGCAAGTGCATAGAATAAAATAGTGAAATTAAATGTGCATATGCATTTGAGACAATTGAATCCTGGAACAGCTTTGTGAATAACATCTTTCATAGAGCCACAAAAGGCCCATTGCTGAACACCAAACCAAAACAATTGTCCCAAAATGATGACAATCATGATAGTTATGATGAGATGACACATACGCCAAAACACAAACAAAAGGAAAATAAATTAGTGGAACATATAGGAAACAAATGTGAGGACATAAAGAATTTAAGAACATCAGGACAAAATATTCATAACATGTCTCAAACAAGATGGTGAGACGAGAAACGGGTAGCATTTCAACATGTCAAGATACAATCTGCCCTTTATGAGGTGATGTAATATCTTATTTTGATGGAAAAATAACCAACCAGTAATAATATTTGCTTATCACCACCAATGCGGATGCGTGTTAAGCCATGACTCGGACAACATAACGGCTTACATCATAAGACATTGCGAACGATGGTTTTTGCTCATTGTAACTTATGTAGACAAAGATTAGCCATCGTTCGATAGCACAACAACATGCCTTGATAAATGATAAAAATGCAGATGCGGGTGACAATTGTATACTCATTGTCACCTATATAATTATGGCAATTAAGAGTAAATGTTAGGAATGTTTCCCCAAGTGACCTTATTCTTTGGGTATTCTAGTAGTGTTCTGGCATGATTTGACATGGTTTAGCTTATAGGGCTCACTATATGAGGTTTAGATTGACACCTAAATAGGTGTCCGAATTACTCCTCCTTCCGGTAAGGATAGTCTAGGCACCTCAACCTAAGCCCATCGCAGGTTTGGCGGAAAAGGTTTGATCCGGTGGATGTATTTCTCTATACAAATGTGGAGTGTTACTCACGAGAGACATAAGTAATTTACATCCAAAAAGTTATTGCCATGCTTATGCGGAGGGTCACTCACGAAGGTGGATAGCTTACTTCCTTCTAATGATCGGGTTATAACCTCGCCATGGAGTTTGGCGGGACTTTAATGCATATGCAAGTCCACGATGTGTGACGGGGAAATGATTAAACCTTTTTGCTTATTGTCATATTACCATTTTTATTAAACTGATTATTTAAAAATAAGAAAATTGACGATGATTAAAAAATAAAAAAATCTTGACAATCATGCCAAACAAAAGATTAGTTGACAAAACAAAAAAATGGTCATAGTTAAATAATGGTCGAAGATTGAAGGAACCCAGAACCTAGTAAGACATGAGTAGTTATTGGCTTAACTCTCTATACAATCCCCAACGGAGTCACCAAGCTATCGCAACATGCCCTGGGGTGGATCCTTGCAAATCTATGTGTGCATACGACTTAAAATATTTTTCTAACTTGAAAATGTTTTTTTTATCGAGACTTATCCTTCGTGGCATGATGAGAATGAGAAAGTATGGATTCTCGACTTGGTGATATAGTGAAAGGGACCATAAGATGAATCGTTCATCTTATTGTTCTCGAATGACCATCACGAAATGGCCAACGCTTGGAGTCACCACTGATCATTTTAAGCTAGGCATGACCGGATGCCTATTGAAACCTATGTCTTGAGTTACAAAACTCGAAACATTGATCCTGTGGTTTATGTAGTACAAAGATTCACCATTTGGGTTCAGGAGTTGGTTACACACAATGAGGCATGAACTTCTTCTTGACACCCGAAATCAGTACCTTACTAGTTATGTCTTATCTCGATTTCAATTTTTTCGATCTTAACTCATCACTATTTCAATATAACCTCCTTTTAATGCATGAATTTTATGAAAACACAAATCCAAGTTTTGATGAAAAGATTTAATCTCATACAC
>JBBYHK010497254.1:0-15020 GCA_038382065.1 Adansonia grandidieri | reverse complement strand
GCTGAAATGGCCCAAACAGAATATAATGCTCTAGTTCCCTATTTGAAAAATCATAACTCTCTCATCCAGGATGATCCGAGGGCAAACAAGACATCTTTGGAAAGGTAATTCAACACTTTTGGAAAAATATTAAAAAATTCTTAAAAAGTCATTTGTATTTCAAAAATTATTTTCCAAATTTAGATTATGGCACTGTCGGAGCCAAAAACAGGGGTTATTCAATATGTTTTTGGGTTTCTTGGAGGTCAAACTCAAGCTATGGACATTTGAACATTTATGACTTGGAAGAAAAAGTGACATGGGCATCACAAGTTCATTCCAAAACCCTGGAGTAGTTTGAGACTATGAAACAATCCATTGACCATGACACAAATGAAGGTGTTTAATTAAAGGTTAAGGCTTAATTTTTTTATCAACAATAATGGTCATTTTTGTTTGAAAAAAGCAATATTATTAAACTTATTTTACTATGAATCTAGACCTGAATTGTTTGAGAGATTGGAAGACCAATTTTGTGAAAACATTAAATTTGCTCTAGTCTCCATCTATTAGAGGTAACATAGACTTAACTTGAGGATTAGTTTCAAACATAAGATTTTATCCAACAAGAAACCATTTTTAACAAAAATGTTTTAAATATAATGCATCATATCTAATGAGAAACATGAAAAACATGTACAAATAAGCAGGAGATGACATTTTGACATAGAAAAGATGACAAAATACAATAAGGTGACAAATAGGATACATGCTGATGACATCAAAGATCATGCTATGCATGATGATATGACCATGTCTGAGCAAAAAAAAAGCATGCAAGGATGTTCAAGGCAACATTTTTATGCCATGAAACTCATTAAAATGCAAGGAAATGCATGAATATGTTTAAAAACATTGGGATACACAATATTAATGCTTTGGTTTTGCAAGAAAAGCTTTTCTTTTCTCCATTTCCCTTAGAATCAATATTCATCCCTCAAATGAGATGAACTTGGACTTTTACAATAATATCTATTCTTTTCATGATTGGGCTATAAAAACATGTTTTCCTCATTGGGATACATGACATTCATGCTATAATTTTGCAAGAAAAACTTTTTTTCCTTTATTTCTCTTAGAATCAATGTTCATCCTTTAAATATGAAGAACATGAACTCTTATAATACTTTCCATTCCTTTGATGATTGGGCCATAAAAACATGATCTTTTTATTGTGATACACAATAATGATGCTTTGGTTTCACAAAAAAAAAAAACTTTTCCTTTATCCATTTCTCTTAGAATTAATGTTCATCCCTCAAATGAGATGAACATGGACTGTCATAATAATGCTAATTCTTTTCATGCTTGGGATACAAAAACATGTTCTCCTCATTATGATACATGATATTAATGCTACAATTTTCCAAAAAAAGCTTTTTTTTTTCATTTCACTTAAAATCAGTATCCATCCCTCAAATGCGATGAAAATGAATTCTTGTAATAGTCTCCATTCTTTTGATGATTGGGCCACAAAAACATGTTTTTTTCATTAGGGTACACAATATTGATGCTTTAGTTTCGAAAGGAAAGCTTTTTTTTGCTCTACTTCCTTTAGAATCAATGATTGTCCCTTAAATGAGACAAACAAGGATTCTCGTAATAATATACATTCTTTTTATGATTGGGCTATAAGAACATATTCTCCTCATTATGATACATGATATTGATGCTTTAGTTTTGCCAAAAAAGCTTTCCTTTCCTCTATTTCCTTTGGAATCAAAGTTCATCCTTTAAATAAAATGACATTGATTCTCATAATAATGTCCACTCTTTTCTTGTTTGGCAATAAAAAACTTGTTCTTTTCATTAGGGTGCATGATATTGATGCTTTGGTTTTGCAAGAAAAGTTTTTCTTTCCACCATTTTGCTTAGAATCATTGTTCGTCCCTCAAACAAGACTAACATGGATTTGCCTAATAATATCTATTTTTTTCATGATTAGGCTAAAAAAAGAGTTCTCCTTATTGGGATACATAATATTGATGCTTTCGCTTCACAAGAAATGCTTTCCTTTCCTCTATTTCCCTTGGAATCAAGCTTTGTCCCTTAAATGAGATGAACATTGATTCTCATAATAATCTCCATTTATTTAATAACTAGGCTACGAAAACACATTCTCTTCATTAGGATACAAGATATTGATGCTTTAGTTTTGCAAGAAAATCTTTTTCCTCTATTTCCCTTGGAATCAATGTACTACCCTCAAATGAGATGAACATAGATTCTCATAATAATCTCCATTGTTTTCATCATTAGGCTACAAAAACACATTTTGCTCAATGGGATACACGATATTGATGTTTTGGTTTAGCAAGAATAGCTTTCCTTTCCTTTATTTCTCGTAGAATTAATGTTCCTTCCTTAAATGCAAGAAACATAATTCTCATAATAGTCCCTATTCTTTTAATTTGGGCCACAAAAACAAGCTCTTTTCATTGGGAAATAGAATAGTGATGCTTTAGTTTCATAAGAAAAGCTTTTCTTTCTTCCATTTGCCTTAAAATCAATGTTCATCCATCAAATGAGACAAGCATGGATTCTCGTAATAATGTACATTCCTTTCATTATTATGCAAAAAAAAAAAAACATTCTCGTCATTGGGACACACGATATTTTGATCTTATTGTTTTGCAAGAAAAGCTTTTTTTTCCTTCATTTTCCTTAGAATCAATGTTCATCCCTTAACTGATATGAATATGGATTCTTATAACAATATACATGCTTTTCATAATTGGGCTACAAAAACATATTCATCTTATTGGGATACACGATATTAATGCTTTGGTTTCATGATAAAAGCTTTTCTTGCTTTGTTTTTAGAATCAATGTTCTACCCTCAAATCAAATGAAAATGTATTTGTATAATAATATTCACTCTTTTCATGATTGGGCTACAAAAATATGTTCTCTCATTGGGATACACGATATTGATGCTTTCATTTCATATGAAAAGATTTCCTTTCCTCTATTTCCTTCGGAATCAAAGTTCTTACCTCAAATGAGAAGAACATTTATAAGCATAATAATCTCCATTTTTTATGATTGGACCATAAAAACATGCTCTTTTTATTAGGATACATGATATTGATGCTTTAGTTTTACAAAAAAAGTTTTTCTTTCCTCTATTTCCTTTAGAATCAATGTTTGTCCCTCAAATGAGATAAACATAGATTCTCACAATAATATCCATTTTTTTCAATATTAGGCTAGAAAATACATTATCCTTATTGGGATACACGATAATGATCCTATGGTTTCACAAAAAATGTTTTTCTTTCTTTTATTTCCCTTAGAATTAATGTACATCCCTCAAATGCGAAGAACATGAATTCTCATAGTAGTCCTCATTCTTTTGATGATTGGGCCATAAAAACATGTACTTTTCATTGGGAAACATGATATTAATGGTTTAGTTTTGCAAAAAAATCTTTTCTCTCCTCTGTTTCCTTTAGAATTAATGTTCATCCCTGAAACAACATAAGCATGGATTCTCGTAATAATGTACATTCCTTTCATTATTGGGCTATAAAAATAATTTGTTATCATTAGGATACATGGTATTAATGCTATGGTTTTGCAAGAAAAGCTCTTATTTCCTTTATTTTCATTAGAATCAATGTTCATCCCTCAAATGTGATGAATTTTTCTAATGATTGGCCATAAATGTTTTCTCTTCATTAAGATGACAATATTGATGCTTTGGTTTCCTAAGAAAAGCTATTTGTCACTTAAAAGAGACAAACATGGATAATCATAATAATATACACTTTTTTCATGATTGGGCTAACAAAACACATTCTCCTCATTAGGATAAATGATTTTGATGCTTTGATTTCAAGAAGAGCTTTCCTTTTCTTCATTTCCTTTGGAATCAAAGTTCATCTCTCAAAGGAAATGAGCATGGATTTTCATAATAATGTCCATTCGTTTCATGACTAGGTCACAAAAACACATTCTCTTCATTAGGATACACAATATCGATGCTTCGGTATCACAAGGAAAGCTTTCATTTCCTCTATTTCCCTTGGGATTAATGTTTATCCCTTAAATGAAACAAACTTCAATTCTTGTAATAATGTACATTCTTTTCATGATTGGGCTATAAAAACCCATTCTTCTTGTTGCTATTGTTTCGTAAGAAAGCAAGAAAAGCTTTCATGTGCATTATTTCCCTCAAAATCAAATTCATCCCTAAAATGCTAAGAACATAAATTCTCATAACAGTCTTTATTCTTTTGATGATTAGACCATAAAAACATGTTGTCTTCATTGGGAAACATGATATTGATGCTTAGTTTTGCAAGAAAAGCTTTTCTTTCCTCTATTTCCTTTAGAGTTAATGTTTATCCCTCAAATGAGATAAGCATGGAATTTCATAATAATGTACAATTCTTTCATTATTGGGCTATAAAAACATGTTCTTGTCATTGAGACACACAGTATTGATGCTATGGTTTTGCAAGACAAGTTTTCTTTTCATTTATTTCCCATAGAATCAATGTTCATCCTTCATATGCAACGAACATGATTTCTTATAATAGTCTCCATTCTTTTAATGATTAGCCACAAAAAGATGTTCTTTTCATTGGGATAGACAATATTAATGCTTTTCCTTTATTTCTCTTAGAATCAATGTTCATCCTTTAAATGAGACTAACATAGATTCTCGTAATAATATACATTTTTTTCATGATTGGGTTACAAAAACACATTTTCCACATTGGGATACATAATATTGAAGCTTTGGTTATGCACGAAAAGCTTTTTTTCCTTTATTTCCTTTAGAATCAAAGTTTGTCCCTTAAATAAGACGTACATTGATTCTCGTTATAATGTCCATTATTTTCATGATTTGGCCATAAAAACACATTTCCTTTATTAGGATACATGATCTTGATGCTTTGGCTTTGTAAGAAAAGCTTTTCTTTCCTTCATTTCCTTTAAAACCAAAATGGATCCCTCAAATGAGATAAACTTAGATTCTCATAATAGTATGCACTCATGTCATGATTGGGCTAAAAAATATGTTTTAGTCATTGGGATACACAATATTGAAGCTATTATTTCATAAGAAAAGCTTTTCTTTCCTTTATTACCCTTGGAATTAATGTTCATCCCTTAAATGCAATGAACATGAATTCTTATAATAATCACTACTCTTTTGATCACTAGTTGCAAAAACATGTTTTCTTCATTAGGACACATGATATTGAGGCTCTGGTTTCACAAGAAAAGCTTTTCTTTCCTCCTTTCCATTGGAGTCGATGTTCATCCCTCAAATGAGATGAACATGCATTCTCCTAATAATATACATTCTTTTCATATTAAGCTACAAAAACATGTTCTCCTCTTTAGGATACACAATATTGATGTTATGGTTTAATAAGAAACGCATTCATTTCCTTTATTTCGTTTCCTTTATTTACTTTGGAATAAAAGTTCATCCTTCAAATAAAATAACATGGATTCTCATAGTAATGTCCATTCTTTTCATGATTGGGCCTCAAAACATGTTATCTTTATTAGGATAATGATATTGATGCTTTGGTTTTACAAGAAAAGCTTTTCTTTTTTTTCATTTCTGTTAGAGTCAATGATCATCCCTCCAATAAGATGAACATGGATTCTTATAATAATATCCATGTTTCTCGTGATTTGGCTACAAAAACATGTTCTCTACTTTAGGATACACAATATTGATGCTTTAGTTTCACAAGAAAAGCTTTTCTTTCCTTTATTTCCTTTGGAATCAAAGTTTGCCCCTTAAATGAGATACATTGATTCTTATAATAATGTCTATTCTCTTCATGATTAGGCTACAAAAGCATGTTTTAGTCATTAGGATACGATATTAAAGCTATTATTTTAGAAGAAAAGCTTTGTTTCCCTTATTGACCCTTAGAATTAATGTTCATCCCTTAAATGCAATGAACATGAATTCTCATAATAATCACTGTTCTTTTGATGATAGGTCGTAAAAACATGTTTTCTTCATTAGGACACACGATATTGGCACTTTGCTTTCATAAAGAAAGTTTTTCTCTCTTTTATTTCACTTAGACTCAATGTTCATCCCTCAAATGAGATAAACATGCAATTTGTAATAATATACATTCTTTTCATGATTGGGCTACAAAAACACATTCTCTTCATTGGGATACATGATATTGATGCTTTGGTTTCATAAGAAAAGCTTTCATTTAGTTTATTTCCCTTGGAATCAAAGTTTATCTTTTAAATGAATAATATGGATTCTCATAATAATGTCTATTCTTTTCATGATTGGGCCATGAAAACATCTTCTCTTTGTTAGGATAATGATATTGATGCTTCAATTTTACAAGAAAAGTTTTTCTTCCCTTCATTTCCCTTAGAGTTAATGATCATCCCTCAAATAAGATAAACATGAATTCTCATAATAATATCCATTCTTTTCGTGATTAGGCTAGAAAAACATGATCCCCTCATTAGGATACACGATATTGAAGCTATGGTTTTACATGAAAACCCTTTTTTTCCTTCATTTCTATTAAAATCAATGTTTGTCCTTCAAATGCGATGAAATGAATTCTTGCAACAGTCTCTATTCTTTTGATGATTGAGCCATAAAAACTTATTCTCTGCATTAGGATACACGACATTGATGTTTTGGTTTTAGAGGAAAAACTTTTCATTGCACTACTGCCTTTGAATCAATGTTCATCCCTCAAATGAGATAAACATGGATTCTCATAAAAATATACATTCTTGTCATGATTAAGCTCTAAAAACATGTTTTCCTTATTGGGATACATGATATTGGTGCTTTGGTTTAACATAAAGAGCTTTCCTTTCCTTTCCTCTATTTTTTAAAATTAAGTTTTCCCTTGAAATAAGATAAATATGGATTCCTATAATAATGTCCATTCCTTTCATGAGTAGGCCATGAAAACATGTTTTCTTTATTAAGATGCATGATATTAATGCTTTGGTTTCACAAGAAAAGCTTTTCTTTCTTTTCTTTTCCTTAGAATAAATATTTATCCCTTAAATAAGATAAACATGGATTCTCATAATAATGTACATTCTTTCATGATTGGGCTACAAAAACATGTTTTCATCATTTAGGTGCACAATATTGATACTTTGGTTTCACAAGAAAAACTGAACTTTTCTCCATTTTCCCTAGAATTAAAGTTCATCTCTCAAATGAGACAAACTTGGATTGTCATAATAATGTCCATTTCTTTCATGATTGGGCTACAAAAACATGTTTTTCTTATTTGGATACATAATATTGATGCTTTGGTTTTCCAAGAAAAGCTTTCTGTTCCTCTATTTCACTTAGAATCAAAATTTGTCCCTTAAATGAAATGACATGGATTGTCATCATAATGTCCATTTTTTTCATGATTAGGCCACAAAAGCATATTCCCTTCATTAGGATACATAATATTGATGCTATGGTTTCACAAGAAAAGCTTCTCTTTCTTTTATTTCCTTTAGAATCAATGGTCATCCTTAAAATATGACGAACATGAATTCTTATGATATACTTATTCTTTTCATGATTGGGCTATAAAAACACGTTCTTTTCATTGGGATACACAATATTGATGCTTCAATTTTGCAAGACAAGCTTTCCTTTCCTCTATTTCACTTGGAAACAAAGTTTATCCCTTAAATGAAATGACATGGAATGTCGTAATAATGTCCATTCTTTACATGATTAGGCCATAAAAATACATTCTCTTCAATAGGATCACAATATTGATGCTATGGTCTGTCAAGAAAAGCTTTTCTTTCCTTCATTTCCTTTAATCAATAGTCATCCCTCAAATGCGACAAGCATGAATTCCCACAATAATATCCATTCTTTGCATGGTTGGATGACAAAAACACATTCTTCTCATTGAGATACATGATATTAATGCTTTGGTTTCATAAGAAAAGTTTTAATTTCCTTTGTTTCCCTTACAATCAAAGTTTGTCCCTTAAATGATACAAACATGGATTCTTGTAATAATTTACATTCTTTTCATGCTCCGGCTACAAAACAAGTTCTCCTCATTTGGATACACAATATTGATGCTTTCCATTCTCCTTATTTTGCAAGAAAAGCTTTATGTTCCTCTATTTCGCATTGATATTAAACTTTATCGCTCAAATGAGATAGCATGGATTACCATAATAATATCCATTCTTTTCATGATTGGGCCAGATAAACACATTCTCTTCATTAGGATATACAATATTAATGCTATGGTTTTGTAAGAAAAGCTTTTTTTTCCTTTGTTTCCGTTAAAATCAATGGTCATCTCTCAAATGCGATGAGCATAAATTCTCATAATAATATCCTTTCTTTTCATGATTGGGCTAAAAAACATGTTCTCTTCATTAGGATACACGATATTGATGCTTCAGTTTTGCAAGACAAGCATTCTTTTCCTCTATTTCCTTTGGAATCAAAGTTCATCCTTCAAATGAGATGACATGGATTCACATATTAAAGTCCATTCTTTACATGACTAGGCCACAAAAACACGTTTTCTTCTTTAGGATATATGATTTTTATGCTTTGATTTCACAAAAAAGTTTTTCTTTCAGCAGTTTACTTTAAGATTAATGTTTGTCATTCAAATGAGATGAACATGGATTTGCACACTAGTATCCATTATTTTCATGATTGGGCTACAAAAGCACGCTCTCCTCATTGGGTTACATGATATTGATACTTTGGTTTCAGAAGAAAAGCTTTTCGTTCCTCTATTTCACTTGGAATCAATGTTCATCCTTCAATTGAGATGAAATGGATTCTTATAATAATATCCATTCTTTTCATGATTAGGCCCGAAAAACATGTTCTCTTTAATAGGATAAACATTATTAATGCTATGGTTTTGCAAGAAAATCTTTCCTTGCCTACATTTCCCTTAGAATCAATGGTCATCACTCAAATGTGATAGGCATGAATTCTTGTAATAATATCTATTCTTTTCATGATTGGGCTATAAAAACACGTTTTCTTCATTGAGATACACGAAATTGATGCCTTTGTTTTGCAACATAAGCTTTTCTTTCCACCATTTCACTTCAAATCAAAGTTCATCAGTCAAATGAGATGACATTGACTGTCATAGTAATGTCCATTCTTCTCATGATTGGGCCATAAAAACATGTTCTCTTCATTACGATATGAGATATCAAAGCTTTGTTTCACAAGAAAAGCTTTTTTCCTTTATTCCCTTAGAATCAATGTTCATCCTTCAGATTAGATGAACTAGGATTCCTGTAATAATATATATTCTTTTCATGATTAGGCAACAAAAACATGTTCTTTTCATTGGGATATATGATATTGATGCTATGGTTTCGCAAGAAGAGCTACTTTGTCCTTATTTTTTTTAGAAACCATATTCATCCCTCAAATAAGATGAACATGTACTTTTGTAATAATATCCATTTTTTTCATGATTCTGCTACAAATATGTTTTCCTCACTGGGATAAATGATATTGAATCTATGGTTTCACAAGATAAACTTTCCTTTCCTTAATTTCCCTTAAATCAATGTTAGACCTCAAATGCAATGAACATTAATTCTCAAATTAGTCATGATTCTTTTCATGATTGAGCTACAAAAAGTTATTCCCTTTATTGGGATACATGATATTGATGCTTTGGTTTCACAAGAAAAGCCTTTCTTTCCTCTATTTCCCTTAGAATCAATGCTTATACATCAAACAAAACCAACTTGGATTCTCATAATAATGTGCATTCCTTTCATGATTAGGCTACAAAAATACATACCCATCATGGGGATAAATTATATTGACGCTATGGTTTTGCAACAAAAACTTTCTCTTCCTTCTTTTCCTTTAGAATCAATCTTCATCCTTCAAATGCGATGAACATTAACTCTCATAATAGTCTCCACTCTTTTGATGATTTGCCATAAAAATATGTTCCCTAAATTAGGATACATGATATTGGTGCTTTGACTTTACAAGAAAAGCTTTTCTTTCTTCCATTTCCATTAGAATCAGTATTCATTCCTCAAATGAGACGAAATTGGATTCTTATAATAATGTACATTCCTTTCGTGATTGGGCTACAAAAATATGTTCTCATCATTAGGATACACGATATTGATGCTTTGGTTTCACAATATAAGCTTTACTTTTCCCATTTCCCTTGGAATTAAAGTTCATCCCTTAAATGAAATAAACAGGGATTCTTGTACCAATAGACATTATTTTCATGATTGGGCTACAAAAACATGTTTTCTTCATTTGGATAAATAATATTGATGCATTGGTTTTGCAAGAATAGCTTCATATTCCTCTATTTCACTTGGAATCAAAATTTATCTCTTAATTGAGACAACATGGATTGTCATAATAATATCCACTCTTTGCATGATTGCGCCATAAAAACACGTTCTCTTCATTAGGATACATGATATTGATACTATGGTTTCACAAGAAAAGCTTCCCTTTCCTTTATTTTTGATAGAATAAAAGGTTATCCCTTAAATGTGATGAGCATGAATTCTCGTAATAATATCCATTCTTTTCATGATAAGGTTACAAAAAAATGTTTTTCCTTATTAGAATACACGGTATTGATGCTTTGGTTTTGGAGATAAGCTTTCTTTTCCACTACTTCACTTAAACTTAAAGTTTATCCTTCAAAATATCCATTCTTTTCATGATTAGGCCATAAAAACATGTTTTCCTCATGAGGATACATGATATTGATGCTTTGGTTTAGCAAGAAAAGCTTTTTGTTCTTTTATTTCCTTTAGAATTAATGTTTATTCCTCAATAAGATGAACTTGGACTCTTATAATAATATGTAGTCCTTTCATGATTAGGCTACAAAAACATATTCTCATCATTAGGATACATGATTTGATGCAATGGTTTCATACAAAAACTTTATTTTTCTTCATTTCCCTTGGAATTGATCATTATCCCTCAAATATGATGAACATTAATTCTCATAGTAGTCCCTATCCTTTTAATGATTGGCTACAAAAGTAGGTTCTCTATGTTAGGAAATACTATATTAATGCTTCGATTTTGCAAGAAAAGCTTTTTTTTCTTTTATTTCTGTTAGAATCAATGTTTGTCCCTCAAATGAGATGAACTGGGATTTTTGTTATAATGTACATTCCTTTCATGATTGGGCTACAAAAATATGTTCTCATCATTGGGATACATAATATTCCCTTAGAATTGAAGTTTGTCCTTTAAATGAGATGAACATGGATTCTTGTAACAATAGACATTCTTTCCATGATTGGGCTACAAAAACATGTTCTCCTTATTTGGATACATAATATTGATACTTTGGTTTTGCAAGAATAGCTTTCTATTCCTCTATTTCACTTGGAATTAAAATTCATCCCTTAAATGAGATGATATGGATTGTCATAAGAATGTCCACTCGTTCTATGATTGGGTCATTAAAACACATTTTTTTCATTAGGATACATGATATTGATGTTATGGTTTCACAAAAAAAGCTTTCACTTCCTTCATTTCCCTTAGAATCAATGCTTATCCCTTAAATGTGATGGGCATGATTTCTCGTAATAATATCCATTCTTTTCATGATAGGGCTACAAAAAGACGTTCTCCTTGTTGGAATACATGATATTGATGCTTTGGTTTTGGAAGATTCCATTATTTCACGTGGACTTAAAGTTCATCCCTTAAAAGAGATGACATGGATTGTCATAGTAATGTCCATTCTTTTCATGTTTGGGCCATAAAAACATGTTATCCTCATTAGGATACATGATATTGATACTTTGGTTTAGCAAGAAAAGCTTTTCTTTCCTCTATTTCTGTTACAATCAATGTTTATTCCTCAAATAAGATGAACTTGGATTCTTATAATAATGCATACTCTTTTCATGATTGGGTTACACAAACACGTTCTCATTATTAGGATGCATGATATTGATGCAATGGTTTTACAATAAAAACTTTCATTTCCTTCATTTCCTTTAGAATCAATCTTCATCCCTCAAACACGACGAATAGTATTTCTTATAATGGTCTTAGTTTTTTTGATGATTGGCCACAAAAACATGTTCTTTTTATTGGGATACACGATATTCATGCTTTGGTTTTGCAAGAAAACTTTTCTTTCCTCCATTTCCTTTAGAAACTATATTCATCCCTTAAATATGATGAACTTGGAATCTCGAAATAATGTGTATTTTTTTCATGATTGGCCATAAAAACATGTTCTTGTAGGATACACGATATTGATGCTTTGGTTTTGCAAGAAAAGCTTTACTTTCCTCCATTTCCTATAAAATCAATGTTTATCATTCAAATAAGACAAACATGGATTCTCGTAAGACCTTCTTTTCATGATTGGGCTACAAAAATACATTCTCCTTATTTGGATAGATGATATTGATGTTTTTATTTGGCACAACAAGCTTTTCGTTCCTCTATTTCACTTGGAACCAAAGTTTATCCCTTAAACAAAATGACATGAATTTTCATAATAATTTCTACTGTTTTCATGACATGGCTAGAAAAGCACACTCTTTTCATTAAGACACATGATATTGATGCTATGATTTCGTAAGAAAAGTTTTCCTCTCCTTCATCTCCCTTCAAATCAATGGTCACCCCTTAAATGTGAAAAACATGAATTTTAAAATAATATCCATTCTTTTCATGATAAGGCTACAGAAAGACTTTTTTTTCATTGGAATACATGATATTGATTCTTTAGTTTTGGAAGGCAAGCTTTACTTTCCTCTATTTACCTTAGAATCAAAGTTTATCCCTCAAGTGAAATAACATGGATTATTATGTAATGTCCATTCTTTTCATGATTGGACCATAAAATCATGTTTTTTTCATTAGGATATGTGATATTGATGCTTTGGCTTAGTATGAAAAATTTTTCTTCCCTCTATGTCCCTTATAATCAATGTTAATTCCTCAAATAAGATGAACTTGGATTTTCATAATAATATCCATTCTTTTCATGATTCGGCTACAAAAACTTGTTCTCCTCATTAGGATAGACAATATTAAAGCTATGGTTTTGAAAGAAAAGCTTTCCTTTCTTTCATTTCTTTTAGAATCATTGTTTATCCCTCAAATGCGAAAACCATGAATTCTCGTAATAGTCTCAATTCTTTACATGATTAGGCTAAAAAACTTGTTCTCTTTATTAGGATACATGATATTGATGCTTTGGTTTTGGTAGAAAAGCTTTTATTTCCTCTATTTGCCTTAGAATCAATGCTCATCCATCAAATAAGACGAACTTGGATTCTCATAATAATGTACATTCTTTTCATTATTGAGAGATAAAAACACATTCTCATTGTTAGGATATATGATATTGATGCTATAGTTTCAGAGCAAAAACTTTCCTTTCCTTCATTTCCCTTAGAATCAATGTTCATCTTTGTAATGCGATAAACATTAATTGTCGTAATAGTCTCCAATATTTTGATGATTGGCCACAAAAACATTTTTCATTCATTGGGGTACACGGCATTGATGATTTGGTTTTGTAGGAAAAGCTTTTCTTTCCTCTATTTCCTTAGAATCAATGTTTGTCCCTCAAATGAGATTAACAAGGATTTGCATAATAACATCCATTTCTTTCATTATTAGGCTACAAAAACATGTTTTCCTCATTATGATGCATGATATTGATGCTTAGGTTTTGCAAGAATACTTTTCTTACCTCTATTTCCCTTGGAATCAAAGTTCATCCCTCAAATGAGACAAACATTGATTCTTATAACAATCTTTATTCATTTCATGATTGGGCTATAGAAACATGTTCTTCTCATTCGGATACACGATATTGATTCTTTGGTTTCGCAAGAAAAGCTTTTTTTCCCATAATTTCCCTTAGAATCAATATTCATCCCTCAAATGAGACGAACATGGATTCTCGTAATAATATACATTCTTTCCATGATTGGGCTATAAAAGCACATTCTCTTCATTGGAATACAAGATATTAAAGCAACAATTTCGATAGAAAAGCTTCATCATTTCCCTTAGAGTAAATATTCATCCCTAAAGTTCAACAAACATAAATTCTTGTAATAGGCTCTATTGTTTTAATGATTGGGCCACAAAAACTTGTTTTCTTCATTAAGATACATGATATTGATACTTTGGTTTTACAAGAAAAGCTTTTCTTTCCTCTATTTCCTTTAGAATTAATGTTCGTCCCTCAAATTAGACAAACTTGGATTCTTATAATAATGTATATTTCTTTCATGATTGGCTACAAAAACATGTTCTCGTCATTGGGATACATGATATTGATGCTATGGTTTTGCAAGATAAGCTTTCCTTTTCCTCATTTCCTTTTAGAATCTATGTTCATCCCTAAACTGCTACAAACATGAATTCTCATAATTGTCTCCTTTTTTTAAGGATGCCACAAAAATATGTTCCTTTTCATTGGGATGCACTATATTGATGCTTTATTTCATAACAAAAATTTTTGTTTATCCCTTAAAATCAATGTTCATCCCTAAAATGAGATGAACTTGGGTCTTCATAAAAATATCCATTTTTTTCATGATTGGCATAGAAAAACATATTCTCCACATTAAGTACACAATATTGTTGCTATGGTTTTATAGAAAAAGCTTTCCTTCATTATCCTTAGAATCAATGTTCGTCACTCAAATAAGACAAACATGGATTATTGTAATTATAGATTCTTAACCTTTCCTTACGCAAATGAACCCAGACCCAATCTCTAGGCTTGAAAACATCCTTAACACATCCCTTATTGGTTTGCCTTGCATATTACTCATTCTTTTTGTTGATGTTCGCTCAAACCTTGGCATACAAATCCCTAACAAAATTTGCCATTCTCTTGCCATCCAAATTAGCATGTTCATTAGTAAGCAAAGGTAAAATATCCAAAGGAGTTAAAGGATTAAAGCCATACACAACTTCAAAAGGAGAATAAGAAGTAGTAGAA
>JBBYHK010497212.1:1786-15026 GCA_038382065.1 Adansonia grandidieri | reverse complement strand
CCATGCATCTTGTTATGATTAATCCATGTATGAATCCTTAGCCTAACATATTTCAAGCATATTTATACATTAGCTTGTATCTTTTCATGAATCATGGTCATTTTTAGCATCTATAACATTTTCTTGTCAAATGGATAACACTTTTTTTGTCTAGACCATTGGTAAAGTTAGCATCCCCATTCATGTTATGTGCCATCCCCTTATATGTTTGTTGTTTCCCTCTTGTCAAAATGCATGTTTGATGGCTATCAAAAACTGATTTTCAAAACCTCTCCAAGCCAAGCATGTTAACCTCAAGCAATGAGGATTAGCATGGACTTAGCATTTTCTTTAAAGTTAGCAAAAAAAATCTTGGGGAAAATTAAGTTTTCTAGATCTAGAATCTTGGTTAAACGAACTTAAATCTTCTGATTTTGCAACGAAAATGACCTTACACTTGTTCCCGAAATGTTTATGCCTTGTTTTTGAGTCAAAACCTTAAGTGGTATGAGCAATGGGCTATTTCATCATCCTAAAATAGTCTGAGGCTATGCAAGTGAGTTTGTGACACTCATGTCACTCTTTCCCTTTAGTCATGGACGTT
The DNA here is from genome assembly GCA_038382065.1 of Adansonia grandidieri. NCBI lineage: Eukaryota > Viridiplantae > Streptophyta > Magnoliopsida > Malvales > Malvaceae > Adansonia > Adansonia grandidieri. The sequence continues at coordinate 14,443 of JBBYHK010497212.1, read as the reverse complement.
CAAATGTCAATGACCAAGTTTGGACCCATAAACATAGAGAAAATAAAAAATATCCTTTGCTCTGCTTTGTACCCTACTGGCAGCATTACTGTTATAAATTGAAAAATTACTTTAAAATCCTAAATGATTTTTTATGAATTTTATAATATTTTTCCCTGAAAGTGTGTCAAAACATCTTTAAAATGAGGTCATGTCCATCCCCGGATCAGTTCGGATGAAAGAGTTATGATTTTTCAAACCTAGATTGTCTAGAATCCTTAGAGTGAACAAAGTGCATTCTCTTTGGGCCCTTTAGGCCCACTAAACGATTTTTTCAAATCCATCCAGCATTTTTTCTAAAAAGTTCATGAAATTCCTTTTCTGGAAAAGTATTATTTGCAATTTTTCAATATCAAATAAGTCCAAAATGATTTTTTAAATTTTGACATACCTTGTCCTTTGTATGCTCTACCAGCAGCAAAATTAATCCAAATTTGAAATTTTATTTCCCTAAAAAATAATTTTTTAGGATACTAGGAATATTTGTAGATTGACCTTCGTCAGGTTATCTTTCTGATGGTATCTTGTCCATTCTCTAAAGCCTTAAAACCAATCCGAAATAAATTCAGAAAGTGGGATCGCATGATGTTGTCCCCTGTTCTCGGTCATGGTCAAAACTGAGGTGTTTTCCCGAGCCTTGTCTCGAGAGATTCGAATGTCACCATATCTCCCCGATTAGCCTCTAGAACATGCTTTGACCTCCCATAGGCTTGTATGAAGGCATGAACATATTTTACATCTTTACGATCCTCATTTACAATAATTTCTTTCACCAAAGTCGTTAAAATGCTGACCTGTCTTCTAAATCACAAGGTTTTGTCAACTTAATTTTTTCAACTTGACTTCTTTAAAGAAACTTCAAATATGCCACTTTCGAGGATACTCCAATCCTGACCTTTCGAGGGGACAATCCAAACCCACTTTTCAAAATTGTCAAGATTAAAAAATCTTCCTTTGCCAAAATTATTTGTCATCCACGAGGATACTCCAACCCCGATCTTTCGAGGGGATACTCCGACCCGCTTTTCATGATTGTCAATATTTAAAATCTTCCTTTGTAAAAATTATTTGCCATCCATGGGGATACTCCAACCCTATCTTTCAACTACAATTAATTTTTTTCTTCTCGGATTTCCATGAATATGTCAAACAAATCTTGTTCAATCAAGAAACCCAGATGCATCTCGAAAATTGTCGATTCGATTATTCTGAAATAATCGATGCCAATTGTGAGATAAATTCCAATAGTCTATTCATTTTCTTTATCATTGCATTGAATGATCCATGTTATGTTACTTCATTTGTTGCCTTACTAACGTGATCCCTTTGCAATTATTATTTGCATTCATATTTTCAAATCCTTTCAAATAAAATTAAAGGCAATATTCCGCGCAGGTATCTCTCCACTACCTATAGTGGAATGTTCCATTTTCAAAGTAAAATCCATAGGTTATTTTTATTGAACATCTCTATATTCCCCATCTCTCCATGGTATATATGAGATTAAATCTTTCTCATCAAAACTTGGATTTGTATTTCTAAAAGATTCATGCATTAAAAGAGGGTTATATCGAGATAATAACGAATTAAGATCGAAAGAATCAAAACCGAGATAAGACATACTAAGTAAGGTACCAATTTCAGGCATCGCGAAGAGGTTCATACCTCATCGTGCGTAACCAATTCCCAAACCCAAATGATGAATCTTTGTACTACGTAGACCATGGGATTAGTGTTTTGAGTTTCGTAACTCAAAACATAGGTTTCAATAGGCATCCGGTCATGCCTAGCCCGAAATGATCGGTGGCAACTCCATGTGTTAGCCATTTCATGATGGTCATCCGAGACCAATAAAATGAGCAATTCAGCTTATGGTTCCCTTCCCTGTATCACAAGTCGAGAATCCGTACATTCTCATTCTCATCACATTGCGAAAGAAAAGTCTCAGTCAAGAAGACATGTCCAAGTCAGAAAAATATTTTAAGTCGTACGCACCCATAGATCCACTTGGATCCGCCTGGGGTATGTTGCGACAAGTCCATACCAAAAATGAATAAAAAATAAATCACCTTGCACCAATAGAAGCAAGTATTAAATAATGTAAAGGAAATATAATCCAAACTAGTAGAAATTAAAAAATAAACTAGACGAAAAAATTCTAAACAAACATTATGTTATGCAAAAATCAACACATGACAATCTAACCATTTCATGTAGTGAGCAAGTTACTTGACTGTATATAAAAACTAAGAAAGAAATTCAATAATCAATTGTAAAGGAACAATCAATTGAAATAAAATTGGAAGAACCATAGCAAAGTTATAATAAATAAAAATTGACAAACAATCAAGCATTTGATTTACTTGAATTAGAGTTAAACTAATTTTCAAATTGAAAATGAAAACCAAATATTTGTATAAATACAAAATAGTTGGATTTATTATAATCAAAACTTTTTAAATGACTTAGCAAATCTAAATCTTGGGAAAAAAATTGGAAGATATATTGGAAATAAGATTGCTAAAGAAATTTATCTAACATTAAGTGGCTCAGGGATTATAGAACAAATTGAAAAAGTAGGTTAACATAAAAAACATCATGACAAACAAAAAAAAAATCTAAATAACATTAATCTACTTCGATAAATTTTAACATGTAAAAAGTAAAATTAAATCAGAATAAGTAAATGTATTTTGTCTTGTCAAATATCCAATGTCAACTACAATTCAAAGAAAGGGAAAACAACAATAATTTTTGCTTTCTCTATGATTGATTATGTTTATGTAAATTAATTATATTAGAGAAAAAGAACAAATTGGATTGGATTGAAAATACACCATAAGTAGCCTATGACACTAACCAATGATATTTTAAATTATATATAGCTTGTCTTTAGAAAAGTTATTTAGTATGAGAAGAGCACCAAAGATATTTAATCCATTAGAACAGTTACGCAGGTGTAAACTCCCGATTGCTGGACAACAAATACTATAATCACTGGGAACTAAAAGGATATACTTACTCGTCATACCTCTATTTTGTAATCATGAGATCCTTTTAAAAACATATTGTAAAGCATAAATAGCAACCGAAAAGAATCGCACTAAGAAACAATAGACAAATGTGTTAGAACTAATAAAAAATAGTAAATAAGATGAAATCTAATATAAGATAAAAATAAAGTAAGATGTTTAATATCGTAACTGCTTTTAGTTCTTGTATAATTGTTGTTGTCCATAGATTGCTAACGTTTGTTTGATATATTTCTAAAACAACTACTTTTAGATGCCATAACAAAGCATAGATGGTTATTGTCAAAATTGGATGAAAAAACCATTTAAGCCTTTAACAACTCTAATATGACATCTTAACAATATTAAGTATAGCATTACAAAATCTACATCGATAATCAAATTTTTAGTTTAAACCTTTTAATTATTTTATTTGTGCAGCATACAATTTTGTTGTAAGCTACAAACTTATGAAGTACAAATCCTACTCTAAAAACAAAGATGATTATCAATATTCGTGATGCTCTTTGGATTCAATACAGTAGCCATCTATAATTAAAACTCAAGTTATACTAATTAAAATAATTTTCACTCTACCAAAATGTAAACAAAGTTATTATCAAATCTCAATAATTTTTCCTTAGCCTATAGAATAAATACAAAGATACAACTTAAGACGAACTTAATAGTAAAGATATTATCAAATCTCAATTTTCGTTAGCCCATATAATTAAAACATGCAACTCAAAAATATTAAAAAAGAACTCACATTAAACTTAATCGTCTAAATAAATTCAGCAGTTCCTAAAATAAATAAAAAAATTTAAAACAGTTCAATAACTAATCAAAGTATCAAATCAATTAATCGACCAAACATACAAAAGGCAAAACCTAATTCGCATAGTATGAATAATATGAAAATGAATAAATGCATAAGTAATTGTCATGCGCATTTGTGTCCTAGTTGGTTCTACACTAAGCACTTTTTCAACTGTAGTACTTTGCTTTGGCCATTGTTGAGTAATCATTTGATAGCATTTCGTTGTTCTAGTAAAACTTGCACTTCGATTGGGTCATTTTCAAACCTAATTTTGTATGGACAATTTGGTAAGAAGTGTGAATAATAATTAGCACATAATAGAGTAAAAGTTTAAATAGAAGCAGTGCTTGAAAATTAGAACTAAAACATAGATAGAACAATTGGTGAAACGAATCTTGTGAATATGGTTTCCAACATGAAAATCGTACAAATCTTAAAAATGTGAATTCATCTTGCAAGTCTTTATGTCATATACCAGCCTAAAATATAAGTTCATCAATCTCTCGCTTTTCTTTTTTCCCTAAACCTCATCTCTTTCTTCTCAACCCCCTTTCTCTCACAATACTGATTCTAGTTTCTTGTTAATATAGACAAATCAGTAAAGAAACTTAGAAATAGGAATTAGATGAAGAAATAAAGAATTAGAGAAGAACTAGAGAATTGAACAAAGAGAATTTAATAGAGGTGTGGAATATAATTAAGTAGTTTTCATTCATGTATTTCTTGTCTCTTACTACAGAATATACTAACTAGTTACATAACCACTATAAGCCATAATAAACTAAATCACAGCACTGGCATAACCAACATAAACCGTAATAAACATAATAAAACGTAGCATTTCATGAATATCGAGAATATGCTTATCTGAATACCCTCCCATTAAAACAATCCTGGTCCTTAAGGATTGAAAGCTGGAATCCCGTGTTGACATCCTTTTACTATTCGGAGAACACAAAAGAGTGAAAGTCTTGGATTAAGAATAGTTGTCCTAGTTATGTTGGAAAGTAGGTGAAAACTGACAAGGGTGTCTTAGGTTGCCTCACGCACCATAAATAATTGGTGGCTTGACACGTCGAATTTTGTATGACTGAACCCACCCATTAACAGTCAAGACAAAACTAACTGATTACTTGCCAAAGCACTCAACTAGATCATTTTCTCTCTAGCTCTTCACATACCAAAACCTCTATGTCAAACTTCTTTCCATTGAGAGAACCAACATCACAAGTTGCATCACCAAAATTCTCAAAGCTGGCAAATCCAAAGCTTTTCGACTTCCCCCTTATATCTTTCAAAACCACAACACTAGTTATAATTCTATATTCACTAAATACATTTTTATATCCTCATCAGTTGTTGATTTTGATCGATATTGTACATAGACATAGTTAAACTGTGCTTTCTTTATGGCAAACTCTCTTTCTTGTTTAAGAGGTTGAATCTTAATAGAAACTTGTTTGTCATTAAACAGCAATCAACTTACAGATTGCATTTTTGGCATTTTTTTCCTCGTCAATTTGCACAAACCCATATACTTTAGAGTGTCCATCGTTATCAGTAGCCAAAATTGATTAATAGCCAACAACAAATGGCATACAACCAAGCAAAGTAGAGACTTTTGAATCAGCTTCAGTAAAACAGGAAATATTCAAACCAATAAGATCAAAATCAACACACGCACTAGTAGTCTTGTTCATTTAACCATAAACAAAAGTACACTTGGTGTCAATCTACTTGTCACCTATCTTAGTGACACAACTCCCAATCAATTCCCCATACAAGTTATTACACTTTCCCGTATGTTCATGCACACTAGCATAAGTCAGCTTATCAACACTGTAACTTATCCTTTCCATTACCAGAAGCCTAAACTTATAAGAGTCATGGACTTCAACCAACTTATTCTCAATAATCCGAGACCTTAACTTTGTGACAAAAAAGGCTGAGTCTACCTTACCAATTTTTCCTCTGAACTTCCTAAAAAGTTAATACCATTCCAAAGTTTTGCCTGCTAAATGCATCATCAGCTTGCATTCGACTTTCTCTTCAATTTTAATTGTCTTATAAAGTGTTATTCGCACTATTAGATGGCCATCAAGTAAATTTCTTATCCTGATGGTGGTTGTTTGATCATACCAGAGTTAGTTGCTTCAGTATCCAAAATCTTGTAAAGTGTTCGCACTACAATGAACCTGATAAATTAGATGTTTGACCTCTTTTGTTGTTTTTGACCTTTCATCAAACATCTAATTTATCAGGTTCATTTTTGTGCGGACACTTTCGAAATCAGCACGCATTTCTGTTTTAAACCTTTCCAGCGAACTCTCTAAATTAGACTCTGATCTTACAAGTCCTTCTGGTTGCAGAACGTTAAACTCTTCTGATAACATTGCCAACCCTTCACCAAAGCCAAGATCGACGACTCTGATACCATTTTATATAGACTAAATCGGCAAAGAAATTTAGAGATAGGAATTAGATGAAGAAATAAAGAATTAGAGAAAGAACTAGAGAATTAAACAGGGAGAATTTAATAGAAAAAGAAAATATTTTTAAGTAGTTTTCATCCATGTCTTTCTTGTCTCTTACAACAACCAATATATTAAATAGTTACATAACCACTATAAACCGTAATAAACAAAATTACAGCACTTACATAACCACTACAAACCGCAATAGACTAATATAATAAAACGTAGCACTTTCTTTCTTAGTCATCATCGATCAACAAATTATCCAACAATTCCACCATCAGAGATCTTTTAGTTTTAGCCATCCAATCGCTTTCACTAACTGGGTTTTCTTGAAAATGTTTGGCTATTTCCAAGTAAAAGAGATCAGGCAAAATAGGAAGATAATTCAAAAGCCGATACCTAATCAAAAAATGATGATTAAAATAAGCAAAGTGATTTGAGAAGAGATGGGCATTCTAATTTGCTCTTTGCACTATTTTCTTTTGTCCCTGTTCATTGAAAAAGTTGATCGCAAGATAAAAATTTTTACCCTGTCAAAAAAGAAACAAACAGGTGTCTATCCCATAAAAAAATTATTGCATGACAGATATATTTCAACTTCTAATCAACCAAAGTTGTAAGTTCTCAAGTTTTACGGTAAAACTTTTTGCCATTCAAATGACACGTTAATATTAATTAAGAAAAAAACTAATAAATTATATTAAAAAATAAAAAACCATTTTTACCTTAGGCAGGTGTCAATTTCTTAACCTTCCATAGCATAAAAAACTCAGAACAGGTGTCATCATGGCACATCTTTGGGATAATTCTAATAAATCCTGCTCATAGATGTGACTAGATAACGACATATATAATCGAATGGATTATGGTGCGCATGACAAGAATTAACCTTGTTTTCTGAAAAAAAAAAAAATTTCCTGATTTTCCCAACGTCTAGGTAGAATTTGGGAGAGATTCTCAATGCCTTGAATTTTCATGTAGTTTAAAAAAAGAAATCTTCATAGTATTTTTATGGGTTAAATACATATTTGATCTTTATAGTTTAATTTAATTTATAATTTGATATTTAAAATTTTTTTTGATTAAATTAGTATTTGAATTTTCATTCCATCAAGCATGTTAGTATCGTAGACTATGTTTGTTAGTCAATGGTTGATAGGGCTGCAACAACTAATGAGATATTAACATGTGGCAAAATGTCATATCATCACTGTCACTTCATCATTAAAAATTTCAAAAAATGAAAATAAAAATTAATAAAAAATTTTATGCTAACATGGCAAATGATGACGTGGTGTTGTGCTACACGTCAATCTCTTATTCTTTGTTTAATTATCACATCAATAGTTGACTAACGGTAATAGTTTTAAGTATCAACATGCTTGATAGAACGAACTTTCAGGTACCAATTTGATTAAAAAGATTTTTAGATACTAAATTAAAAATCAAGCTAAAGTACAAGGGCCAAATCATTATTTAACCTTATTTTTATTGGAAAATCCTCCAATGTCTAAGCAAAATTCCTGAGATAATTTATTCAAGGTAAGAATTAAATATTTATTATTTTTATTTATTCCATAAAAATAATTTTGATATGAGAAATTCCTAAGTTCCCTAACTCTTAGGCTGAATTTAAAGAATAATTATTGTATTTAGAATTCTCATAGTATTCATTATAATTAAAATATTCTTACAAATTCCTCCTAACATCTAGGCAAGGTCCAAGTGTGATTTCACAAAAAATTATTTTTTATTATTTTCTATTAATATCGTGAATCTTTTATTATCGTTTCGATACATATTTGATTTTGAAAAAAAAATGGAAGTAAAAAACTTCTTTGATTTAATTATTTAAATTTATCTTACTTTATTTTTCATTTTCAATATTAATGATTAGTATTTTATGAAGAAGTTGAAAATCCTTTGGTTTGAGAATTTTTTGATTTCCTTAACATCTAGGCAAAAACCAAAATATTTCCCATCACCCTGATGATTTTAAGAGGCTTTTTATGAATATTTTTATTTTTATTTTATTTATTTATTTTATCTACTTATTTAATCATTTTTTATTATTTTAGTCGAATTAACTTGGAGATCCGATATCGTCTTGGCAAGATCACAAAGTAACTTATTTATTGCTTATTTGTTATTGAAAAAGAAATTGAATATTAACTCTTTATCATTGATATTTTTTATTTATTATTTATTTATATTTGAGCCATTTTTACTTATAGTGTAATGATGGTTATTGTTTTTTATTATTTCTTTATTATTATTTATTATTTTATTCATATTATTTTTTGTTATTTAATTATTTGTTATTTTTAAATATAATCTGAGAGAATGGAAAGAGGAATGTCAAGAAGCTTTCAGCAAAGCTAAACAATATTTCATGAACCCCCTAGTGTTAATGCCTAATCTTAGGAGGACACTTGATATTGTATTTATCTGTTTTTGAAAAGTCAATGGGATATGTGCTGGGGCAGCATGATGAGACAAATAAAAGGCACATGCCATTATTATCTCGATAAAATGTTCACAAAGTATGAGATTAAGTACTCATTAATAGAAAAGCTATGCTATGCCTTGGCTTGGATTGCTTGTAGACTAAACTAGTAAGTGTTGAATAATGCCTTAGTTGATCGCTAAGCTTAATCCCATTATGTACTTGTTAGAAGCACCCACACTATAGAGAAGAATAATTAGATGTAAATTCTATTTTTCCAGTATGATATAGTTTATGTAAATCAGAAGGCAACAAATGATAGTGTAGAGCAAAATTTTTAGCAAGTCAGGCAATAGATGACTATAAGCCATTGAACTTTAATTTCTCACATGAGGATTTGATGTGTGATTTACAAGAAAAAAATTCCTTTTGACAATAAACCATGGAAAATGTACTTTGATAGCACTTCAAATGCTTTGGCCATGAAATTAGCACAGTTCTAATAACTTTGCAAGGAAATCATTATCTCTTTCTTGTAGTGCAGAAAATGAAGAATGTGTTACAGGGCCACGTGCACTTTAAAAAAATTTAACATCCTTAACGATCTTTATGGTTCAATGTTGTTAATCTACTAATTTGTACAGAGAATGAAAGACTAGTGATTGGAAGTTGTCGAAACTCATATTGGAACTGGTAGAAAAGTTTAAACAAGTAAACTTCAACCACTTTCCCCAAAAGAAGAGTCAAATAGTTGATGCTCTGGCTTCCTTAGCTATAATGTTAAAAAAAAGGGTTGTGTTCATGCCTATCTAAATAAGCATATACGAGTCTCGCCCATTGTTAAAATACAGAAGAAAAGACAAATGGTCAGCCTTGGTATCACAACACTTTATGGTTGTTAGGGATCAACAATATCCTTACCAAGCATTAGAGAACGACAAAAAACCTTGAGAAGAATGGCGATCAGTTTCATCTTAAATGGTGGGATTCTGTATAAAAAAGGCTAAGACCAAGTGCTTTTGAAATGCGTGAATACCGTAGAAAGCAAGAAAATTTTGGAAAAGGTTCATGAAGGAAAATATAGAACCCATGCCAATAGTCACATGATGGCTACGTAGATCATAAAGTTGGACACTACTGGTAAATCATAAAGGTTATTACATTAATCATGCACAAAGTGCCATAAAACGTCTAATTTCTATAGAAAAATTCTTGTGCCACTTGTGTCAATCAACCTAAAGGCTTTCAATGGACACTACTTCATCTTGGTGATTGCTGATTAGCTCACTAAGTGGGTAAAGGTTATCTTATATGCTAATGTGACAAAATCGGTGGTGTACAGATTCATTAAGAAAGATATTATGTTCTAATGTAGGCTTCTAAAAAGAATCATCTCAGACAATGAACTAAATTTAAAAAATTAGATGACGTAAGAAGTGTGCGCACAGTTCAAGATTAATCATAATAATTTGGCACCATACTGCCCAGAGATGAATCCTCATAGAGGTAATTGATAAGAATGTAAAGAAGATGATTGACACCTACAAGGATTGGCATGAGAATTGCTAATGACAACTCATTTTATTCGAGTCCTATGAAGAATTCTTAGATGAAGCATTAAGGATCACAGGGCTAGATACAAGTTTTGGAATGAATTAGAAGGTTGTAAATGATGGAAAAATGACACTTAGTTTGGAGAAAATGTTCAAATTATAAAACTAGGAACTGGATCATGGAAAATTAGATGAAGATTATAAGTTAGCGTATTTAAGCCTTTGGAGAAAATAAAATAGTTATTGGAAGAAATCAGAATCAACGAAAGCTCGATTTTTAAGGTTAAACTTAAAGCCAACAAAGTAAAAAGTCAACCAAAATCAAATTCAAAAGTCAAATATGAGACAAAATGTTGACTTTAAAATTTGAAGAGCTAAATAACTCGAAATTCAAAATTGAGTGCACCAAATTAAACATAGAAAGAAAGATAATGTGGTGCAATTAAGCTTGGATCCAAATCAAAAATTAGAAAAATAAAATTCTTGGGACCATAATTTGAGAGGTCTAGGACCGAAAAATCCATTTTTAATTAAAATCTTTAAGGGGTATTTATAAGATAAGAGAGAGCATCCAATGGAAAATTTTTAAGATTAAGCAAAAACCAATTAGATGAGGAAGCAAAATACATAAGTTGGTCCATAAATATTACCAATTTTGAGAATTAATATGACATAATGTTTAATTGCAAATTTTACTAATAGATAAAGGCATCGTAGACTTTACTCAAGCTAGATAATTTGGAGGCATAAAAATGTCATCTTGAATGCAAAAGTTATATATAGGTAAGGAATAAAAAAACCATCCCATAGTAAATAGAAAATGTTTCATCTTTTTAACCTGGCTATCCATTCTCTATATCTTAAGCTATTCACTCTTTGAAAACTTAAAAAAAAAAAAGTTTTTTTGGAAAATCAAAAAAAAAAAAAAGAAAGCTAGGAAAAATTTAAAGTTGGAAAGATTTGTTGGTGTAATTTGTTTCTCCCTTTTTCTTGTTGTTTGTTTTAGATTTGTTTAATAAACTCGTTTGCCATTTCCATCTATATAATTCAAAATCCATTAATAAGTGATTTGTATTCGTGCATTTTTATGCATTATTCTTCCATAAGATCAAATGGTATTAATGATTTTGTGCCATTTATGATAAAAAAAAACTACTTACTGTGAAAACCATATTGGCATTTGGAGCATTCAAAGCTAGGAAGTAGTACATCATGCATTTTTCTTATTTCCATGTTATGCTATGTCAAATTTACAAAGTGTTCGATGATTTGATGATGAGCTTGAAAGTTAATCATAACACATTGATGATTCAGCCCTAGTTTTTAGAAGGGTATGATCTTGTATTTCTTGTTTGCTTTTATAGATCTATCCTAAGGTGGATTTCATACGATGTTAGTAATGTTTGAAGCATAAAATGGATTTAATAATGCTTTAAAAGTGTTTCCAAGGTCCAAGGGTCATGATTTCATGTGTTTGCTTGGTTCTTTGATGATCGAAGTTGAGTTTACAATATATTTGATGAAATAAAGATGCATAAGGAAACATTTGTTTTGTCTGTTTCCTTGGTTGGTTCAGCTATGGCTTTTCCATTGCCATATATTTTTTTGTTTCCTATGTTATTTGGGTGATATTTACAATAAATTTGCTACATATTTATTAATATGCTTGCTTAGTGAAAATTATTTTCCTAAAACCCTTTCCTAAGATTAGGCCATAGTTAGTTTAATTAATGAGCCAACTTTGGCCAGTGTTTTATTATCATTTTATTCCATGAACTTGGGATATATTAAGCTTAATTATGCTTAGATTAGGTTCTAGTTTAAGCAATAATAATTGGTTTTCAAAGCTTCAATTTTAAGCTTAAATATGCATAACCTTAAGAGTAAGCCTTATGTGTTTATGATAAAAAAAGCATTATGGTATGATGACCAATTGTTTGGGGCTACTTTAACCCTTTGGGAGAGGCACTTCAATGCCTTAACAATTTTAGAAGTTGTCCTAAGAAAGGTGGAAGTGTGACCATAATTTAGAGAGCATTTGGTTGCTCTATGATTTCATTAAAATTTCATATTGGTGGGGTTCATGTAGCTATTGGATTATTTGAGTTCCAACTCAATTGAGCTTGAGATAAGCTAATTAACATGCCATATTTAGGTGTTAATGAAGTCATGAAAGGTCATTAATGAAGGTAGAAACACTTAGCATACTCATACATGGAAAACCACATTTTCCCTTGTTTCAATTGCTACTAGAAATGACCAGTCTGGTTGTAAAATTATCTTGATTAACTAAGTGATTTTTTTGAATTTT
>JBBYHK010497152.1:0-13476 GCA_038382065.1 Adansonia grandidieri | reverse complement strand
TTTTTTTAATAAAATTTAAAAAATAACGAACTGAACTAATCCAAACTAATTGAATTCAATTTGTATTAATTTAATTTTATATCGTATTTGGTTTGATTTAAAACAAAAACTAAAATATTATACATAAACTATAAATTTTTTCAAAATTGACTTGAAGTAAACTGTTACAATCTCTAATGTCGACACATAGACGAGAATATGTCATGCACATGAGATAAATGGCAATTGTTAAGAAAAGTACCTTGTAAACTGAGCCAAAGCCACCTTGTCCAAGTTTATTATCAGAAGAGAAATTATTAGTTGCTGTAGCCATGGTGCTTATATCAAAGAAGGGTAAGTCTGCAATTCCTCTATCCTCATCAATCTCCTTTCCAGCTACAGATTCTTTCAACAACGATGAGCCAAAGACATTTTTGCTTTGTCTTCTTTTTCTTGCTGGTATCAAACACGATACTATGATAAAGCCAAAATGCTAATCTCAACATAATATGTAGTCAATTTAATTGCAAAATATTAGTTGGCGTGATTAAACGTGAATAAATTGTATTACCTTTTCTTTGCCTTCTCACCAACCAATGTAAAAAGATGACAACAACAAGAAACATTATAACAGCCAAAACTATGAGAACTGCAAGAACTCCCTTCTTTTGAAGCACTCCTTTTTTTGTATGGCGAGCTAAAAAGAGGAAGATACACTGTGTATTTATATTGCATATTAATGAAAGAACCAATTGATCATGAAAGTAAATTCTTCTATCTCTTGATAAATTTATATTAACTGAAAAAGGCCTGGAGTTTTCTAAATAATTTTTATTTAACAATAGAATATCTACTTATTGAATAGAATGTTTACATTATTCAGAAGTTAAATGTTTTTAATGATAGCATCTGAGATAAGTTCACCTAATTGATTTAGACCTGTTTTGACAGTCTATCCTAAAGAAGACTGAGTCAAGTCCAGATTTCTTTTACATATGGCTATAAGTATTAGGGATTTAAATTGTGATCATCGATCATGTTTTTATAGTGCAGCGTTTATCATTATTGTAGAAGTAAACAAATGTTGTCATGAGAAAATTGCGGTGAATATTCACTACAAATAAAAGATTTTAGGGACAAAAAAGAGAAGATGATAAAAAAAAATCTTTTTTATCTTGAATTTAATAATATTAGAATGAGTGTCATCCTTAATTTAACAGTATTAAAAATGAATATCATCACCAAAAACTTTTCAAAGATATAATTTTAAAGAATGATTGCTAGGAAAGTTTTAGAAAATGGTTGCTAGAAATAATTTTGCATCTTTTAAAGATAATTATTGATTATCTTCAGTTTCTTTAAATTTTGTAAAGATCAGTAGTAAATATCGACAATCTATGCTAGTCGTATTTATAATTGCATGGGTCATATAAAAGCCCATGTGCATAAAGATAATGAAGTTAATTAGCTTTAACTTGTACATAGGTGCTAGCTAAAAGTTGATGTTGGTTGTACAAGCACAATTGAATGTAGGAAGCATACCTAACTCATCTGCATCCACTCGTATGTATAGATCTTGTCCGGAGTCTGGATATGCCCTTGCATCCACCAAATCCCCGTGCCATGTCAAGCAACCAATTCCTCCCTTTCTCTCAGACTCAAAGTATGCGCTAGCATAAGCCACGCAAGAACAATTTCTCAAACACTTTTCCCTACACTGTTTTAATCCCAGACTCATTTCTGCAATTGTCTCCGAAGTATCGGGTACCTTCGTACGAGCCACCTTCATGAACCCTTCTCCATTTTGACACCTGGAGCCACCACGCTTCCTTACGCATCCTCCAGTTCCATCTCTTAGATTCCATCCTTGAGGTGACTTGGGTTCGAACCCGGGGAAACATGTGCACTCAAAATCATTTGAGGGGTCACAGTAACCATTCGGCCCACAATGGCCGTAAAAATCACACTGCTCCTTAGGGGCCGAAAAAAAGCCAAACCAATGATGCGCTTGATTATTCCATGTAGATCTTTCGAAAATTCCTGTTTCATGGATTATCGCTCTTGTGAGGATGGAGGCATTTGTCAAGCGATCTATGATCAATACTTCATCATCATTGTTGACAAAAGAAACATTGAATATGTAATTCCGTATCAATGTATACATTTCAGGTACACCGCTCCATCTTCGCCCGGTCCATGACCCAGTTCGCCACCAAGGAGCCGAACCCTTATACAAAAACATTTGAGGAAACCCTCTCGGGTCGATCCTGATGGAATAGGTTCCTATTCTTGGGTCATCTGGAGACTTCCAAGACGTCAGGAATCGATTCAGGCCAGTTTTGAGACTTAATCCAAGTTTCATAGATGGAAGCCAAGTATTTGTGGGATAATCAAAACTCTGCCACAGTATCGCCCCATTTTGAAGCAAAACAAGATTTCCTGAATCTAAAAGTTGAGCAATGCAATTCCTGGTGCCCCTGATAGAGATGTTTGTAGCCCAGACAGGAAGTGTTTGGTTTCTTTGAAACAGCGCAAGATTTCCTCGACTGTCGATTGAAAGAATCCCTGAGGTATCATTAATGGGATTCTCTCTGTTGGCCATCCAAACAACTGTCTTCTCCGGAACTTGATGATACCATATCCCAACATATCGATTTTTGGAATTTCCAGGGCTGAAAAATCCCATTGCAAAAGCCTTGCCACTCGAGACTATGACTTCACCATCATCTTTGATGAAGTGATCAGGTGTTACGGTGTCAACAGAAATGGAAAGGCGAGAAAGAAAGAAAAGAAGCACTATTGTGACAAGCCATTTTACAGGATTCATGACTGCAGGTTCAGTATGATCAATTAGGTATTCGGAAGAAAGACTTCATAAAGTGCTAGCTGGAGGAATTGGGCTATCATTAATAAGTAGATCACATTTAGACCTACTTCTTGCTACTTGCGCTATTAAATAACTGTCGAACTTAATGCATTCCTCTAACAAAGAAACAAAATTTTTCTTTTACTTTTCAAATACCAAGAGACGAAAAGAAGAAATTTCTCGCTTAAATTCTCGTCTGTTTGCTAGTCATCATGCCAAATATGTGATCAGAAAAGTTGCGAAAATGGTTAGCTAGCGCCTCCCAAAAACCAATCTTCTTGGAAGAATTAGTGCCACCAAAAGAGTCATAACTCCTCTCTGGATTTGCATGTCTGTATCCTTAATTTTCTTGGAAAATTTGGACCGCAGTAAAAGAAAAAAAAATACAGCCTAGGTTGAGTTTCGATGTGATCTTAATTTTTGGCTTATGGGGAGCACAAATACGCCAATCACCGAAGATATTAGGCTAATCAAGAAGAAATTCCATTAGTAAGATAATAAAAGTTATGCTCATTGCATCACTAATGTCTAGTGAGTTAAAAAATTAATTTTTACTATTAAAATCATGATTTGAAAATTTAAGTCAAGGGCTCAAAATTTGTTACCTTCATAATTCAATCGCACTTTTTAAAAATAAATTGATTTTATTATTTTCGTATCTCTAAACTTTTATTATTTTATACATGTTTAGAAAATTTCAATTTATCACTCTTCAAGATGCAACATTCAATAGATATGAAATAAAAAAAACAGCATATGCAACAATTTTCTTCACAAAAAAATATATTATATAATATATTAAATGAATAAATAAACTGAAAACCTTTAAATAAAAAATAAAAAAAAATGCTAAACACATAAAATTCTTAAATTTATATTTTTTCCATAACAGTTTTAAAACACATCTTTTTTTTTTAACCAAAATTTTTCAATCAAAACAATTTTTAACGGTAATACTAAATTATGTGTGATAAGCTCTAATGAATTTTCATCCTAATTAATTCTGATGGCTAAGCTTCAAAATTTGATATATTTGAAGACTGATTCAGACATAAGTTAATATACTAATTGACGCTTACTATGTTTGAAGTTTTCAAGGATGGAGATGGGAAACCTCATCGGGTCGTCTAGGACCCAGGCTTTCTGCCTCATAAAATGGGTCGATGCCCCTGGCCTAATGTGTGGTTCCCAAAAAAGATTCATTAAGTTCTTGCATCAAACATGTCTTGCATCAATTCTGTTGAGAAGCAAATACATTTATTATCTTTTTTGTGAGCATTGCAACGCCTTAACTTACTGCAATGATAAAGACATCATATTTCTGTTGAGAAGAGTCCATCTTTTGCATATTCAGGAGAACTGAGGCAGCCTGTCTTGAATTGCGACCTTTAACGGGGAGTGGCAGCCTACGGATAAACCTAGTAATTCAAGCCTTAACGTGCGTCACAGAGTCAGAACTTAGCAGATGCATGCTCGACAATCACCTTTGCAAAATAAATGCCTTCCCAAATGTGTATGTTAATCGCAAAGGCGATATACCTGGCAACATCCCTGCTGATCTTTGGAATATATCAGGATTGAATCTTGCAAACCATGGCCTAATATTGAATTTAATGCTGTTCGTTGCATTATGAAAATAAATGGAATCCGCATGATTACTGAACTAGGCCTATTATCCACCTAAGTCTCTTATAGTCACCTCATTGGCTGTGTACAGATTATTTACAGTCAATGATGTATCTTCACCTGAAGAAATTCCCGTCAGGAATGCGGGTTCTTTTGGCTGCGATACAATTATACTCTCATTGCTTAACATCAAGAATAGCGATGACATTGTTAGCCTGTCTTCCACCAGTTGCTGCACGCACAAAAGACTCCACTTGGATACATCTTACCACCTCATTCTCAGAAAATGTGTCCTCCATATAAATACATCCAATATTAGTTCCTTACGTTCCAAGTCTCCACTCCTGCAACAAATTGGAGCCACTAGGTTGACCAAAATGCAACATCGAAGTCAAAAGTTAAATTAAGCCAGATTAAATTCTTTCAGTCTTTTATATTTACACACTTACATGTCCCAGAAAATTAAAATCATGGTCAGTGTGAGAAATCCCGAGTTCTTTTTCTGTAACTTATTATCTCTAACACTAAAACCCCAAAGCTGAATACATCCGATTTCACTGAAAAGTGCCCCCTCATTCTGGACTAACCAGGCAAAAGTGTTATTATTCATACAATTGGAAAAGAACTTAGAATATACACCAAGGGAACCTACCATGTACAATTGCTCTTCTGGTCTTTTGCTTCTGTCGAAAATTTTTGCCATGCCAAATTCTAAAATTTTGGGGTTCATCTGGTCACCTAATAAGATCTTTTTTTCTTTGATATCCCTGTTCGTAATTCTTAGCCTAGAGTCTTGATGTAGTGCTCCGATGAAATTAATTAGAGACTGGGAACAAAGAAAATTATAGGGAGAAATTCTATTAGTATTCAACCTAAGTGACATCGAAAATTGAAAGATGAAATATACTAACTGAACTGAGACTTTCCCTTTTTTTTTTTTTTCCATGATGTCGTTATTATAATTCTATTCTTTGAACAAAACTAAACTTTTATAATTACAATTCTAGCGCACTGTATACACAATTTGGTGAGTGGCTACATGTTCCTTGCTTTCTACGTTCATCTATGGTTACTGTCATGTACCACAGCGTAGAACCAGGTTCGGCAAATATTAAAAACAATAGAAGCCCAGTAAACAAATCAATCTATCTTCCAACTATCGTTGTCACCGTTACATCACTGGAAGAGACAATTTCTTGACCATCCAAAACAACTCCGGAATCTGTAGACTTGCCGTGGAAGAATACATCGGTCGTCTTGCTTTTGGAAATGTAGGAGTCGCACTCTCAGGCAGTAACACCATGTCACATTTAAAAGAGGAACAACAATAGAGTTGTCACGTCACCTTAATTTTATAGTTTTATAGTAATATTTTTATATTTTTATAATTAAGTTCACGCAACAAATATTTTTTTATTAATTTAACATTAATTTAGATTGAAGTGATTTAAATTAAAAAATTTAAATTTAACTCAAATTGAATCAAATTTATTGAATTAGATATATCGTTCAACTCTCAAACTAATTTAATATAAGCATAATATATTAATAAATATAATATAATATATTTAAATATAATTAATATAGTATTTTTAATATAATATATATATATATTTGCATTTTTTAAGACAGGATTGGATCTTTAGCTGTTGTTACCAATGACTTGTTGACAACGAAAAGGACATTTGCCAAGAAGGAGAAAAACAATAGCATGACCAGGGCAGTTGTCCAAATATTTGAGGAGGGAAGGGCCATGATGAAGCCTTAAAAAAACATATTTGGCATGACTTCATATTAACAACAATACAATCTATGATTGGAGAGGATAAGATCGAAGGTTTTTCTTGTCGTCAAATTATTAGAAATACGCCCGACTTGGATTAGCCCGTTTGGTATTGAAGAATAATTCAGTTAGTTTGCTTAATTATTTTTAAGAAATATCATATAATATATTTATAATTTATATTTTAGTATTTATAATTTTTTGTATCTTTAAACTACAATCTTTTTTAAAAAAAAAGTTTATATGTGGAGATTCGCACTTAACTTGCGAGGTATTATCCGCTTTGGCCTATTGGGCCTCACGATTTTATCCCCAAAAGGCGCCTCGCAAGTATAGGCTTAAGTCTCAACATATATATCATGGCAGATCCTCAAGGATTCCCGATGTGGGATTGGGGTATTACAAACTCCCCTTGTTTTAAAGCTTGACATCCTCGTTAAGCCCAATATGGAATAAACAGAATCAATTCGGAGCAGACAGAACTAGGATCACACAAGGCTTTAGGATTCTAGAAGTGGCTCCCATGGTGTAGCATTTAGCTCTCGTCGGCTGGTGATTGCGCTCTGATACCATTTGTGGAGACCCGCATCCAACGTGTGAGGTGTTGTCTGCTTTAGCCTATTGGATCTCACGGTTTTGTCCTTAAAAGGCGCCTCGCAAGTATAGGCTTAATTCTCAACATATACATCATGGCAGATCCTCAAATATTCCCGATGTGAAATTAAGGTGTTACAAACTCCCCCCTTTTTAAAGCTTGACATCCTCGTCAAGCCCAATACGGAATAAACAGAATCAATATAGAGCAGACAGAACCAGGATCACACTAGATTTTGGGATTCTAGAGTTGGCTCCCACCGTGTAACACTTAGCTCTTGCATAATTCTAAAGGTGGCTCCCATGGTGTAGCACTCAGCTCCCGTCGGCTGGTGATTACGCTTTGATACCATTTGTGGAGACTCGCACCTAACTTGCGATGTATTGTCTGCTTTAGCCAATTGGACCTCACGATTTTGTCCTCAAAAGGTGCCTCGCAAGTATAGGCTTAAGTCTCAACATATATATTATGACAGATCCTCAAAGATTTTCAATGTGGGATTGGGGTGTTACAAACTTTCCCTATTTTAAAGCTTTACATCCTCGTCAAACCCAATATTGAACAAACAAAATTAATACGAAGCAGACAAAACCAAGATCACACCAAGCTTTGGGATTCTGGAGGTAGCTCCCACCGTGTAGCACTTAGCTCCCGTCGGCTGGTGATTATGCTCTGATGCCATTTGTGGAGACTCGCACCAACCTGTGAGGTATTGTCCGCTTTGGCCTATTAGACGTCACGATTTTGTCCCCAAAAGGCACCTCGTAAATATAGACTTAAGGCTCAACATATATATCATAGAAGATCCTCAAAGATTCTCGATATGGGATTAGGGTGTTACAAACTCTCCCAGTTTTTAAAGCTTAACGTCCTCGTTAAGCCCAATATGGAACAGACAGAATCAATACGGAACAGACAGAACCAAAATCACACCAGGCTTTGGGATTCTAGAGGTGGCTCCCATCGTGTAGCACTTAGCTCCCGTAAGATTCTAGAGGTGGCTCCCATAGTGTAGCACTTAGCTCTCTTCGACTGGTGATTGTGCTCTGATACCATTAAATTTGTCATGCCCCAAACCAAGGCATAACAGACGTCGTATATCTGCGAGATCTAATCTCACAAATATGCAAGGCAACCAACGAACCAAAATGAAATTCAAATATATATACATTTAAAAAATAAAAAAATTTAATTGGTTAAAAAAAATCAAATGCAATAAAATGAAATTTATAGGTGTAACAAAATGTTTAAAATAAAAATGTGAAACCTTTAACAGTCTATCAAATAATAGTCTCAAAAAGTTAAAATTTTTTTCTCGAAAATCTAAACAAACATATTCTAAAATTGAAACGTCACTCCCCGATATCCCCAAATGTCAGTTCATATTCGGAATCTATAAAATATTAAAGAATATAATGAGTACAACTACTCAGTGAGCAACTGACATTCCTTCAGTTGGGTTAAACACGCTTAAAAATTATGAGGACAAAATAACGGTTTGAATTAAGAAATACAAAATTTAGGGTAATCATATATATATAAATAACTTATTTCAAAATAATAATATGACAAATATATTTAAACGAAATTGCCTAAATCTTTGAAATATATAATCTATCTATCTCCCTTTATAAGCTATGGAAAAAAACTACTATTCTAAACCAGTGTCATTCGAAACAAAAACTAATATTTTTAACCGGTGGCACGATTCAATACAAAAATACTATTCTTAACCGGTGATACGGTTCAATATAAAAATCACTATTCTTAACCAGTGGCATGGTTAAAACCGATTCCTAATCACAAAGTACATGTCGACACGGCCAATAGTTAACACTCATTGGCAAGGTTCAAGCATAGCATATCGGGAGAGTATCCAAAACAGAAAAAAAATTTTAGATTTAGATTACCCATAACGTAGTACGTACGTTTATCATATTTAGAAACAAAAATATTTTATAGACAAAATATTTCTCATGCACTTATCTATAAATTATCAAGTAAACCGTTTAGCAAAATCATAGCAAAATTACAATGGTAAAACAAAATATACGGATAAGTAGCATAATTTTTTTTTAAATCCAAATCTAAACTATAGATTTCATGCTTAACCTAATTTACTAAAACATGGGACAAAATAACCTATTTTTGCATATATGATGTAAAAATATTTAGGATTGATTTTTCGGAGATAAATACTGAAGGAATATCGAGTCACTTACCTGATTCGCTAACTGACACTTAAGTCACAAATCGCACAATTCTTCTAATAGCCTAAAGATTAAGAAAATATATATATCTAAAAATTAGAACTTAGCAAAAATATAAATTTAACAACGAGTAACTTTTCGTTGGTTATTCGGAGATATTTGTGTAGTATGGCAACTTTCTGGACAAATTGAAATGTTCTTAATGATAAAATATTTAAAACTATGTAAAATTGAAAATCTAACAATTAAAATATAAAATCAGTATCAACGTGAACTTTATGAAAATATAATTAACTCATAAAAATTTTCATTTTTTTTGAATACATAAACATATAGAATTTTCTCAAAATCAAGTAAAATAAAGATAATTTCATAAATATGTATTTAAATATATAAAAATTCACTAAAATTAGTAAAATTGAGATTTATACTATTTTTAACTAAAAATATTTTATTTTGGCCGAAATAAGTTCAAAAAAATAAAAAATGAATTTTTTTCAAATTCTAAAATCTAAAAATTCTATGATCGTTTGGCTTACTTGAAGCCATTATTCATGCAAACACTAATGTTGTTTAAAACCACAATTCAACAGTAGAGATGTAATACAATAATGGAAAATTTTATTTCGACAGAAACAGCTTCATATAGCGTAAGTTTCGGGGTCTAAACTTTCAAAATCAACACAAACAATTTCAAAATTTTCTGGGTTTTCAGATTGGCAGATTCAATTAGCCTACTTTGGGGCTTCGGTTGTTTTCACACAAAACTCATATGATCAAATTTATTATACCATTAGAAAGTTCATATTTAAGTTTCACCAAAAATAGTCACTAGCAAATGGTTTTTTTTCACCAGAAATAGTCACCAGACCCAAAGTTGGCTAGTCGGAATAGTTAGAAAACCCAAATCACAACCAAAAAAATCATAACTCCTAAAATACTTAACCAAAAGAAATGCCACACTAGCCATTTGAAAGATCTCGAATAAACCTTTCTACGGATACTCATAATGTCACCGAAAAGTCATCGAAAATTTTTAAAATATCAAAATACTTCAAAATAAGACATGGGTTCTATGAAACTTAATAAAAAAATATAAGAATTTCACAAAAATTAGGCAAAATCTTACCTAAATCCGTGTTTTCCACGATAGATTTGCCTCTCTTTTGCCTTTCTTCCTCTTCCCTAAGGTTAGACTCTCTCACAGCCTTATCTAACAAAACCAACATAAACTTTGTAACCCTAGTTTTTTATATATATATACTATTTTATTAAGCTAATAACTTTAGTAAATTAAACTGGGCCTTAATACAAAACTAAAATTGGGCTAACTACTTAATAAAATAACTAGATTTATTTATTTATTTTTTTTGTGGGCTTTACATCCTCCCCTCCTTAAAAGGAGTTCAGTCCTCTAAACTCATACCTTGGCTCTTAAAAATGTGAGGAAACTTTTCTTTCATACTTTCCTCTAACTCCCAAGTTGCTTCTCGTTCAGTATGATTGCTCCATTGAACCTTTACATAAGGAATTATTTGTCTCCTCAACACTTGCTCTTTTCTATCCATGATAAATAATGGATAGTCATCAGAAGACAAATCTTCTTTGAATCTTAAAGGGTCCAATTCTATCACATGACTCTGATCTGGAACATATTTTCTCAACATGGGGACATGAAGCATATCGTGCACACCGGATAATGCAGGTGGTAATGCCAGTTTGTAAGCTGCATCTCTTATCTTATCGAGAATCTCAAAAGGTCCCATATAACAAGGACTAAGTTTTCCATGAAATCCAAACCACATCACTCCTTTAGTTGGAGAAACTCGTAAGAATACATGGTCTCCAACCTCAAACTCCAATTTTCTTCTCCTATTATCGACATAACTTTTCTGTCAACTTTGAGCTGCACGAAGATGTTTTTTAACTACTTGCACTTTTTAAACAGCTTGTTGAACAAGATCTGGACCCAATAATTGTCTCTCGCCTATATCATCCTTATAAAGAGGGGATCTACACTTTCTTCCATTCAAAGCTTCATATGGAGCCATCCGAATGCTAGACTGATAACTGTTATTATAGGCAAACTCTACCAAAGGCAAATAGCAATCCCATGAACCTCCAAAATCCATAACATAAGCTCTCAACATGTCCTCCAAAATTTGGATAGTCCTCTCAGATTGTCCATCCGTTTGTAGGTGGAAAGCAGTACTAAAATTCAGTTGAGTGCCTAAAGCATTATGCAAACTCTCCCAAAATTTCGCAACAAAATGAGAATCTCGATTAGACACTATAGACACCGGTACACCATAAAGTCTTATAATTGCTTAATATATAACTCTGCCAACCTTTCCAATGACATACTTGTACGAATAGGCAAGAAGTGTGCAGACTTTGTCAATATATCCACTACCACCCAAATACCATCATTTTTCTTCAGTGTTTTAGGTAAACCTGATACAAAGTCCATCGTGATTCGTTCTCATTTTCATTCAGGAATCGGAAGAGGCTTCAACAATCCTGCAGGTCTTTGATGTTCAGCCTTAACTTGTTAACAAGTCAAACTCTTAGCGATGAAGTAAGCAATCTCTCTTTTCATATTATTCCACCAAAACGTACTTTTTAAATCTCTATACATCTTAGTACCGTTGGGATGGATCTTATAGTTACTATAATGAGCTTCCTTCAAAATCTTTTTCTTCAAATCCAAATCATTAGGGACACAAATCCTAGTACAAACCTTAAGGAACCATTTCATGAATTTGAAATTTTGGCCTTGAACCAGGCTCGAGTTCATATCTGATTTTTTGAAGCTGAGGATTAATAGCTTGAGCATTTTTAATTCTCTGAATTAGGGTAGGCTGAACTCGTAAATTAGCCAAATAAGCTTTAGAACCATGTACACACACATTAATATCCATTTTCCTTAAGTCCTCTAGAATCTATCTTTGAGAGATAATTATCATAGCCAAATTCCCATTTGATTTTCTACTTAAAGCGTCTACTACCTTGTTCGCCTTACCCGGGTGGTAACTAATAGTCAAGTCATAATCCTTCAATAGTTCTAACCATCTCCTTTGTGTCATATTCAACTCCTTCTGGCTAAAGAGATATTTCAAACTCTCATGATCCATGAAAATCTCACAAGACTCCCCATAAAGATAATGTCTCCAAATCTTCAATGCAAAGACTATTGCGGCCAACTCCAAATCATGAGTAAGGTAATTTTCCTCATAAGGTTTTAATTGCCTAAAAGCATATGCAATCACTCTATCATTCTGCAGAAGAACACACCCTAGTCCTTTCTTTGAAGCATCGCTGTAGATGGTAAAACCTTTTCCAGCAGCAGGTAAAATAAGGATAGGAGTAGAAACTAGTCTTCTTTTTAATTCTTCAAAACTTCTTTCACAATCATCTGACCAATTAAATCACACTCCCTTCCGAATCAATCTAGTCAAAGGCATAGCAATACAAGAGAAATCCCCCATAAAGCATCGATAGTACCCAACTAAGCCCAAAAAGCTAAGAATCTTAGAAACATTGTTTGGCTTTCTCCATTCTACTATCGCCTTAATCTTCTTTGGATCAACCAAAATCCCATTCTTTGACACTATATGCCCAAGAAAAGTAACACTAGATAGCCAAAATTCACATTTCTTTAACTTGGTAAACAACCGCTTATTTCTTAAAGTCTCCAAAATGATTCTTAAATGATTTTCATGCTTTTCCAAACTATGAGAATACACCAATATATCATCAAACAACCACAAATCTATCCAAGTAAGGTTTAAAAACCCTATTCATTAAGTCCATAAAAATAGCCGAAGCATTTGTCAAACCAAATGGCATTACAAGAAACTCGTAATGCCCCTACCAAGTTCGAAAAGCAGTTTTAGGTAAATCCTCAATTTTGACTTTCAATTGGTGATAGCCAGATCGTAGATCAATCTTTGAGAATACCTAAGCACCATTCAACTAATCAAATAAGTCATCAATATGAGGCAGAGGATATTTATTCTTCATAGTTACCTTGTTTAACTCACGGTAATCAATACATAGCCTCATACTTCCATCTTTTTTTTCACAAATAACATTGGTGTTCCCCACGGCAACACACTAGGTCTAATAAAGCCTTTATCAAGTAGCTCTTGCAACTGCTCTTTCAACTTTTAATTCTGCCGAAGCCATCCTATAAGGAGTCTTAGAAATAAGTCCGGTGCTCGGAAGCAAATCAATAGAGAAATCAATTTCCTGATTGGGAGGCAATCTGGGAAGATCATATACTTGTGAGGCGCCTTTTGGGGACAAACCGTGAGGTCTAATGGGCTAAAGTAGATAATATCTCGCAGGTTGGGTGCAGGTCTCCACAAAATGGTATCAGAGCACAATCACCAGCCAGCGGGAGCTAAGTGCTACA
>JBBYHK010497141.1:3964-15031 GCA_038382065.1 Adansonia grandidieri | reverse complement strand
TTTTTATAGTTAAATTTAATAATTTTAAAAATAATTGAATAAAATATAAAAATTATAAAATTAAATTTTACTAATAATTATTTTAAGGTGTTATATATAATAATAATATTTTTATTTAATTTATTAAAAATAATAAATTAAATTGGCAACGACTATGTACAATGTTCTTGCTATAATTAGAGTATTAATTATCGTTAAAATTTATTCTAAAGGTACTAGTTAATATAACTCATATAAAAAATTAATATGAATATAATAAAAATAAATAAATATTTTAAAATTTATAAAATATAAATTATTAACATATTAAAATTTAAATAAATATATAATATTTTTAATATAATTATGATATATATAGATAGGTATATCAACTGCTACCCTTCCCAAAAATAATTCTAAATTTAATTCTGTTACTTTCTTAGATTATAATTGTGCATTTGAGATTAATTTAGGAAAGATAAAATGTTTTCAAAGTATGAAAATTTATACATTCATATCATATTTACATATTTTATTATTTTAAAATTATATTTAAAATTTTAATATTTATATCAATTTTAATATATTTAAATATTATATTATATTTTTATCATATTTTTTAATTTTAAATATTTTATATTCATATAACTTTATATTGTCAGATCTGTTTTTTATTATTATATAGTAAAGAATTAGAAAAGGGAGGAATGGAAAATAAAAAGGAAATATAAATAAAGAAAGAAAAGGACAAAAAAAAAATATTGGGAGGGGTAAAAGGGACAAGCGTGAAGGTCTGCCAGATAAAGCCTTGGTCTTCCCTTGCTACATTTGTATCTCTTTTTATTTATTCATTTATTTTTAATTTTTTTTTCATCTTTCTTTCTCTTAATCTTCTAAGATACCCAGACACAAGATTGTTGGGGAAATTGCTAAAAAAGTTTAAAATGAGATTGAGATTTGCTGTGTTTTTTATGGTATTATAATGAAAGAAGAATTCATTTTCTTTTTCTTTGAAAGCTATGGCTCTGCAAGAAGAAGAGATTCAGCAGATTCAAACCTCACCATTGACTCTTGAGGGGCTGTATTGTGAAGAGGAAGTTTTAGGAGGGTATAATTTTGAAGAAAATGGAAGCACAATTTGTGGTGAAACAGTGAAAAAGGAGACAATTTTACCTTCATTTTTTATTGAACATGACTTGTTCTGGGAAGATGATGAGTTAATCTCTTTAATGTGTAAAGAGAAAGAAACCCATCATTGTTACATTGATGTTAAATCAGATGAGTCTTTAGTTTTGGCTCGTAAAGAAGCTTTGGAGAGGATTTTCATGGTTAAGACACACTATGGGTTCAATGCTTTGACCATAGTTCTTGCTGTGAATTACTTTGATAGGTTCATTTCAAGCTCGAAGTTTCAAAAGGACAAGCCATGGATGGGACAATTAGCTGCTGTTGCTTGTCTATCATTGGCTGCCAAGGTTGAAGAAACCCAAGTGCCACTTCTTTTAGACCTCCAAGTATGTGTCTGATGCAAGCAAGACTTTGTAAAATTGTGTTTCTGAACTTGTTATTGAGTTATTAAAGATGGGTTTTGTGATTGTTTTTAATCTTTTCTTTAGGTGAAGGAATCGAAGTATGTGTTTGATTCAAGGACCATACAAAGAATGGAGCTTTTGGTGCTTTCAACTCTGCAATGGAGGATGAATCCTGTGACTCCAATTTCCTTTTTTGATCACATTACACGGAGGCTTGGATTGAGGACCCATTTGCATTGGGAGTTCCTTCATAGTTGTGAACGTTTGCTTCTCTTTCTCATTGCCGGTAAGTACTCGAAAAACATATCTTTTTCTCAGACTTACTGGTTCAAAGAAGGAAGTGAGAAGTTTAACCATTTCATCTTGAGTTCTAATATTTTAAGTTTCCAATTCAATTCTGATCCAGATTCGAGGTTCATGCGTTATGTTCCTTCTATATTAGCTGCTGCTACAATGCTTCATGTTATTAAAGAGGTTGAACCATGCCATTATCTTGATTATCAGAAACAGCTTATTAGAGTACTCAAGACATGTGAGGTTTGTCAATAAATTACTTGGGGATGCTCTGTTTTGAAAGTCTCTAAACTGTCGTTTTTCATAGACTATATTGGAACTTTGATTTCCATTAGTAAATCCTGCCTTTCATTCGACAGGACGAGGTAAATGTTTGCTACAAACTCATTTCAGAATTGTTCGAAAGCCATTGCAAAGGAAACCAAGGCCACAAGCGCAAGCATAGATCAATAACGAGCAGCCCTAATGGTGTCATTGAATCATCTTTTAGCTGTGACAGCTCAGATGATTTGTGGGCTGTGATATCTTCGGTCTCATCGTCATCATCCATGCGGCCGATGTTCAAAAGGAGTAGAGCACGGGATCAGCAAATGCGGCTACCTTCGATAAATCGTATGTTTGTGGATGTGCTTAGTAGCCCTCGTTAATCTTTCCTTGTCATAATAACTAGTACTGTTACACATGTTATTTATATAATTCTTCTTTTGCATATTGGTGGCAGCATTTGTTCTTAACATGCAATCAATATGTGTTTCATAGCTTATTGTTTCTTTTATGGCCAAATTTGCTACCATGGATCGAGGCTTATTGATATCTGCTAAACTCCTCTTTAATTCGACTTTAGAGGTTAGTTGGGCGTTTGCCAATGAGAAGAGATGGACGGTTTTTTATCCCACGATTGGCGACTTTACATGAATGCCTTGCTGTGTTATGTTGTTTTTTTTTTTTTTTTTTAATATTCTTCTAATGTATGGTTGCGAACGATCATCTATCTCAGAGATCCTCTCTATATCTGCATATATCTTTGTTACTTTTTGTCATTTATCTTATACCTTAGGTGAAAGTAGAATTAAGAACAGTTGGACCAGACTTAAAAGTTACGTTCTGCCAGAGATTTAACCTTTTTAACTCCATGACCATCTTTGTTCTTAATGATGCTGATATATTTTATTCGCAAAAACAATAGCTGTCATCCTGCCTAAGGACTTCTTATCTTTGCATTTTCCATTTTGCATGTCTTGAGGACTTTTCATTTGAATATCTTTCTTACTTTGTCAAATTCGTGGTGGTATGTTCTCGGATTTGCGAATGTCGAATACCAAGGAATGAGCTAGCGTAATACATAATTATATGTTAAAAGTTCTAGCCATAGAAATTATAATCGTAGAACAACTTTTAATGTAGCAATGATTTTAGTAAATCTATTCTAATATTCCATATGGCAGCATTGCTAAAGTCATGTTATTCATGATTGTTCTTACGATAGGCAAATTGGTTTTGCATAGTCTTTTAGGCAATGGTACATTTGGAGGTAATCCATTACGATGATTTCCTCATGTTTCATTAAGTGTTGTCATATTGTATGCATAAAGAGACTTTCAGAGAATCTATGTTGCTTCGTATGAGGAGGACAATCCAAGGACCTTCTAAATATATAAAAAAATTAAACATACTCATGTTAGAGATATATCTATATCCAGCACTCACACCACTGGAGTCCAAATAATAGAAGAAAGTGTTGTGAGAAATTTGTGTCTTTATGTGCAAGAAAGCAAGGAAAATATGACTGCAAACCAAGCTAACTTGAAAGCTTACAGGTGAAGAGAAAGTGGGGATTTGGATAATGGATGGGCAATCAATGGATGTACAAGCTTGTCCACTTTTCAGGATTTCTTCGTGCTTTGTGGTCCTTCATATTTGCTCTTCTTTTTTCGCTTTCAAGTTTTTGACAAGTCTTGCATTTATCACCACCTTTAAGAAGATTTTCATTTTCTTTTCTTGTTGGAGAATTGTTAAATTAAACAGCTAAGTAGTTGACCCCACTATTAATAACCCTCTTCTTTTTTATTGGTGCAAAGGAAGCAGTAATATGAGGATAGGGGAAGGTTTGTAGATGCTTAAATTTGAACTCTAAATTTATTAAATGTTAATCAGTTACATACGTTAATTAAGTTAAATTTCAGGTCCAACAACCCTCTTCATATGTTTATAACCACATCCAAAACAAATTCTGAAACATTTATAATTGAATTTTCTGTTGCCAGAAATTATGTTATGTTAATATATGAGGAAACAATCTTGAACATGTTATGTAGTTATTGGCCAAAAGTGCTGATAGAAGGGGTCTGCGCTTTTGGTCCTTTTTGGCACACTCTGGATTTTGCAGGCATTGATGATGTACCGATCTATGGATGGATGAGATCAAGGTTATGTTCACAGCCAAAGATAATGGTACTTCCAACATTTTAGAGCAATTTATTTCAAGAAATTAGGTTTTTTCCTTGTAAAAGACCATCTCCAATTAAACTGCAAGTTATGTTTTTTGGATTTTTTGGATTTGAGTGCGAATGTCAGATACGGGTATGTATCCGAAATAGGTATGTTCAAGTTTTTCTAAGTTTTTTTTAATATATATGGAGAGTCATATCCTTATATCCATATTAAAAAATGTATCGGATACGAAATACTTTAAGAAAAATAAAACGTTGAAGCAACATAAAGCTCAAGTACCTAGCTATCCGACAGTCAAATTTTATTCATCTCACAAGGTTTCTTATATATTTTATCAGTTAAATATACCAGAAATCTTGTTATTGACCCAATTTCTTGGCTTTTCTGAAAAGAAATATCGCTTTGCCTGGAAACAACTAAATTTGGTGATTTGGTCATGGTAATGGGATTTTCTAATCTACATCATAAAAAGGTTATTTGATTATCCTTTATATAAATATTCTGTTCTTGCTTGGTTTGACAATAATGGTATGGAGGAAAATGGGAGGGGAAGACTGAATCCACTACAGGTTAAAGGAGGAAATGACAAAGCAATGGAGTAACTAGTACACATGTGAAAGACCAGAGTTGATATAGTGGTTAAAAACAGCAATTATCGTCAAATTATTCATGGACAAACTCGAGATTTAATTCATTTCGATAATGCAATCACTTTTATATATGACATTTAATGCATCTAAAACTTAATTGATTCATGTAATTACTCTTAAGATATGACATTCATTATATCTTAAATTTAAATTTCAATATCTGAGACTCTTTTCACTTTCCCCGGACTACTACTATTTCTTTTGAGTTTTCAATTTAAGAACAGAAAATTCAGGCAGTTGAAATTGCTAAATTATAGGTTATAGATTAATTGGTTCAAATCATACCAGTCTTCAAAGTTGTTAAACAAAGCAAAAAAGGATACTGAGTTAAAAAGTCAAGAAAACCAGTTCAAATTAATGTTTTCCAAGCTTAGCTGAGTGCCAGGGAAACAACTGACATCGGTGGTCTAAATTATTGTTTCCATGGCTAGAAAGTGACAGTGTCTGTTAAGGATTGCCAGAGGGCCTCCCTTTTCATTTATCATTGTCCTTAGTTCATCAGGAACAGCAAAGGAAGCCCGGGAACAATTGAGATTTCATTTCACCTTCCGGAATGGATTGGCTAAAATGATCGGTTTCTATAATATTTCTTTCGTATCATTTTATGTATTGAAATTTAATTATTATTTTTATATATATTTATATTAAAATAATATTTTTTAAAAATATTTACATATTCTTCAAGATTTTGTCGCTCGACAATGCTTCTCCTTTGGCTCGAGCCAAAAACTTCTCTTCTACAAAAATCTTTTTGCTAACTCATGATAACTCGATTGGTACCTGAAAAGATATGTGGTTTCTTCGAGGTTGGTTAGCTTATACGTGTCAAAAAGAATAATACTTTTAATATAAATATATAAAAATAATAATTAAATTTAGATATACAAAATAATACGAAAAAAACGTATCATGAAACTCGGTCACCACATTGACCCTTCACACTTATCGGAAAAATAAATCCAAATACTGCCTAGTAGAGGTTGCCATTTATTACTGGTTTATAAACGTGGCAGTTGAAAGTCACTGAATTATCTTAAAGGAAACCAGACAAAAATGTACAAGTCATTTCAAAACCAACACATATATTTCTGTTTAGTTTGGTAGGAATTTATGAGTTTCCTACTATTGGTTCAATAATTTGATTCGGTTACCGACATTTTGCTTTCTTTGATTCCATATTTTTAGGTTTCCAATCGATCCGGTCCTTGCTTTGAAAATTCTTTGCATATATTACTGTTCGTATCCATACCTTTGAAATGATCCTGAGCTCATTATGCTACCGACTCCGGCTAGCCCAAAATTTTTGGGACAAAATATAAAAATAAAAAAATTAAGGTTTTTTTTAAAATAATATTAAATTTAATCAACAATTAAAAGATGAATTTATAATATATTTGTTTAAATATTAAAAGACAAATATATAACATATTAAAAATTTTAAAATATTTTTAAAGGAAAAAAATAATAATTATATTTATTTATAAATTTTAATCAATATAAAATTAAAAATAAAAAATTACATAAAACATAAATTTATTTTAAGGGATAAGTTTAATTATATATATATATATATATAATGTTAAGGGGATTTTCAAATTTTTGGTGGTATTGCTCCCCCCGTGATTCTAAACATTGTTAAACATAAAGATCTGCTTGTAGAGAAGGTATATTGGGCTCGTAAGTAACATTGCAGGCTTGCTGAACTCGGATAGTTTGATTGGTTCACGCGTCTATTTTTAAAAAATAATATTTAATAAATTTAAAATTTAAAAAAATTTTAAGTATCGTTGAACATAAAAGATTTGGCAACTGGCATGTTTGACTCGTAAGTAACAGTGAAGACTCAGTGAACTGAGATTTAATCAAATTGATCCATACTTTTATCTTTAAAATGTAATATCCAATCGATTTAAAATTTAAATTTTAACATTAAAATCGCTTTTCTTGTTTCCAAATTGCGATGGACACGTCAGGCTTGGTATATGTACATTCATAAATTTTGTCAAACATTGATCATACCTAGAAAATGATGGCATTTTGATTTTCCAGTCCTTACAGAGTCATCAAATTCCCACCAAAAAGTCTTAAAAACTTGAAAACAAGGGTTCCCCTACATCCAACTAACATGAAGAAAACACCACAATCGGTGTAATTAATTTTTGCCCAGTTGGATTCACGAATTCGCTTTGATAGCTTGAATTGAAACTGCTAAAATTCTGTACGTCTCTTTCTTAGCTTTCCTAGCCAGACAGACAGTGATCAAAGCTCCTTGTGCCAGAAAAAAATTAAGATAAATTTTCTCCGTGTAAGAGAAAATCTAAAGAAGTACATCTTACTATTAGCTCAATGATTACTGAGCTGAGTAAAGATGGCAGAGATTTTTTCCCACCATGACAGTAATGATTAAATGTAATTTCCTTTTAAAACAATGTAATGTACCAGGAAGATGCAAACGATAGTTTATCTTCATTTACTTGGTGAAACCACTTCCAGATCTAAGCAGAGTTGAGTTTTGATCTTAACCAAGGTTACCTAGAAGGCGGATTATTCGGTTCGCGGGATGGGAATCGGATGTAATTCGTTAGTTACCATAAACTAGTACGGGAGGTAGTCTTCTTTGATTCGTTTAGAAGGAACGAAATTCGATTTTACGGAGCCTAGATTGTTGCAAATCACTTTTACCATTAACCGAATTAGGTAACCGTGATCTTAATTGACCCGAAAGCATTAGAAAATCTAGCTGTGCAAGAATGGCCAATTCTGAGCTTTTATTAGCTTATTTACTGTTAGACATGGCTGAAAGAAAAGAGCATCCCCCCTGCCAAACATCAAGTGAGCACCACCAAAATGCCACCTTCGTCATTAGGTGTCGTGCAAAAAAACGTAATAAAATAAAAAGATTAAAGCAAGAAAAACAAGAATGCACAAATTTTACGTGGTTCAATCAATATGACCTACGTTCACGGATAGGACGAGAGATTTCTTATTTCTTTTTGAAGAACTGATACAATGTTATAAGAAAAAAAACTCTAGAGCCACGTAAATATTATCATCAAACCAGTTTAAGTCACTCCAATTACAAGGAAAACGGGTCAAACTGTATTAATCCGAGCCCTCTGCTTCCACAATAGACCATATTTTTTTTGGGTCGAGCTCTCACAATTTTAGATTAGGTCATAATTTGAAGCGAATCACAAAATTTAAGATATTCAACACTATATTATTCGAACTTGGACATGAGTATTGAATACGAGTTTCAGTCACCATCTTTAGGATATAAAATCCTTTTAATAGCTGCAAACAATCTGCAATAACATGTAAAACTTTAAACAATCAATTGTAACATTTTTTTTTTTTTACTATTAATGAATGTAGGAAAAATCGGCTTGGATTTCATTAGAAAATTATTTGGAGGTTCAAAATCTGAAGAGTCAGTTATTTTTGTAAAACCATCAATATTCAAAAATTTATTGAATTTTAACTAATCTTACTTTGAGTTAATTGAGATCTCGTAACGAGAATGAGAATAAAGCTCTTTCAATAGAAGCTTTTCCTTACATTTGATTCCAACCCAAAAACTTGAATAAAGCTCTTCCAATAGAACCTTTTCCTTGCATTTGATTCCAACCCAAAAACTTGCTCAAAGAGAAAGGAATGTCTACTACAACTATCCATTCGTTGGTAGAGAATCAGAATTCAATTAAAATGGGTCCAATCTATTACATTTGTAGCCCAAGTATTTTTTATTTTCTGGGTGGACAAAATGTTGTTAAGACCCAGAAGAATAACATATGCCTTGGGCAGGCCTCAAACTTCGCAACGAGGCAGCACTGGCACGACAAATCTACGTCGATGCATGCACTTTTTTCTCTTTGATTTCGAGAACGTCGGATTGCAATCGAAGTATATATGATTACATCAAGTCCTTGGGGTTTATTTGGAGAGAGAAAAAAAGGCTTTAGCAGAGATTAGAATATGTAGGGGTATAAATAATATATCTTCCGATTTAGGTTCGGCTTAAAATAAGTTAATTTGATTATACTTATTATTGAGTCGAGCTCAAACTTAAGCTATTAAGCAGGTCAAATTTAAATATCTTGATACTTAAATTGAGTAACTCATAAATCTAATTGAATTTTTTTATTTAGTCTTAAAAAAATTTTAATTTAAACTCGAGCTCGAACTCAAGCATTATAATCGAGTTTAAACTGAGTTTCAAGCCTTAAATTTTGAATTAAACTAAAGAATGAACTTCTTATGGTTTGAGTTCGACTCACTCAATTTTTCTTCTTTACATATGTACTTACAACGTTGTGTGTTTGGTTCGCTGGAATGAAATAGACAAAAATAAAATAAAGATGTAATAGCCTAATAGGTAATATATAGTTTAGTTGATTGAATAGAATAAATAAGTAATAATATTACATTGTTGATATTAAAAAGCATATAAGGAATAGGTGTTAAAATGACATTAACACCCTTCAATTGAATAAATGACATTTTTAATATTATATTTAGTATATATTACTAAAAATTAAATAAATGATAATTAGTAATAAATTATAAATTAAAACTACAAATTATTTTTAAAATATTTTGACAAAAATGAAACATCTAAAAATATTTTAATAATGTGTACTTGAAAATAATATTTAAAATTATATTAAAAATAGTATTTAAATAAATAAAATTTTAAAAAAAAATATTATAAATGTATTCTACATATCATATTTAATATTAAGGAATAATATTTAAATAAAAATTATAGTTATATAATTTTTATATTTTTCAAAATTTATAAATAATATTTTGAAGACATATTAAAGTACATTTATAAATAACAACATTCTCTATCGTCACTTTTTTTTTTTTTTTTTCCAATTTGGTTTCTCTCTCTACCCGTTTTCTCGTCACTCTCTCTCTCTCTCCCCCTCTCCAATGCTGTTCAACAAAAAACGCAAAAAGCCCTATTGTCCGAATCCGAACGCCATTGCCACAATCTTCCCCCGTTGTTGACCACCGCTCACCAACCCAAAATGAAGCAAACATACACTGAAAACTTCTCCTTGATCTCTTCTTTCATATTTTTCCTTAAAACCTTCCAAAAAGCCTAAGTCTACACATAAATATAGAACCTTCCACCCTCTATTCCGTCGCTCTCCACAGCTCCAAAAGCCACCGCGTTCTGATATGTTGTTCTCCTTCTCTTCGTCTCCCTCTTCCCTAAATTTGAAGCCTTAAAACCTCTCATAACCCGAAGCCTTATTTTCTTTCTCCTTGAAACCTTATTCTTTCTCTCTCTCTCTCTCTCTCTCTCTCTTTTTTGTTTCTTGGTTCTTCAAAAAACGAGGATGTAGTTAAATGAAATATTTTTCTGACATTTTTTTAAAAATTTTTGTTAGATGGGTATATTGGGAATAATTTGTTGGGTGACTATTTCATGCAACACTGAATAGTTTGTAGTTTTGGTTCGATTTGAATATTTTAATCTTACATTTTTAACATGACAAAGCTAAGTTTTGCTGGATGGCAGAAGTTTACAGTTCCTAAATTAAACCAATATAATGCCTAAAATAGCAACAAAAAAAAAACTTTATCATTTTATCAAAATAAATTTTAATAATATTATATCTTAATTTTTAATTTATATTTAAATAAACACTTAAACTTTTAATTTATAATTAAATAAATTCTTAACGTAAATTAATTTTATATTTTATGAAAAAATTTATTTAAATCCAAAACAAAAGATGATAATCTTATTTAAATATAACAAAAATTATTTATTTTAACAGAACAGTTCAGGTTTTTTATAAAAGGAAAAATTTATGTAATCATAACTTTCCAACTTTTGGCAAAGCAAATAGGGATTTGGCTTAAGGTAAATGGCAAGCAAACAATCAAAAGCATGAAGAGTTGAACGCATGTAAGAGACCAACACCACCACGAATTCCACTTAACTCACATTATTAATTATTAAATTGTTAGCATATTTTCATGTAATAATAATTACTTTCTTCTTTTTTTTTTTTTAATTATTGGAAATAATGGTAGTTCAACTATGGGATTATAGTGGGAAATGAGCTGTCCATTGAATCTTCCCTTCCATTCTCCTAGTTAATCCTTGGAATCTTTTTTATATTATAAAAACAATTTTTTTT
>JBBYHK010497130.1:0-15033 GCA_038382065.1 Adansonia grandidieri | reverse complement strand
TTAATAATTACTATTTCTTGTTTTGAATTATTTTTTTTAATTTTACTCTTTTTTAATAATTATCAATTTATTTTTTTAAAATTTCACTATTTACTTTTTGAAATTTTACTATTTACTTTCTTAAAATTATTTTTTTAATTTCACTTTTCTATAATAATTATCAATCTTTTTTTTTTTGAAATTCTCCCGTTAGAGAAATACTCTAGGATAAATTATCAATTTATTTTTTGAAATTTTACTATTTTTTAAATTATTTTTTCTAATTTTACTTTTTTATAATAATTATCAATCTTTTTTTTTGAAATTCTTCTTTAAATAGTTGGACAAAAATAACCTTATAAATTTAAAAAATACCTCTTGAAATTTTACTATTTCTTTTTTTGAAGTTATATTTTCTAATTTTACTTTTTTATAATAATTATCAATCTATTTTTTTCTTAAAAGTTTACTATTTCTTTTTTTGAAATTATTGTTTTTAATTTTATTTTTTTATAATAATTATTAATCTATTTCTTTTTTTGAAATTTTTTCTTTAGAAGTTAGACGAAAATTTTCTTACAAATTTAAAAAATACTCCTTTGAGTCCTGAACTCAAAAATAATAATAGTTATAGATATTCAGACAGTCAACATTCTTTTATAGAATATTGCATATACCTCTGCTTATAGAGAAGTAGAGTGGCTCAAGAACATATTTGTGAAAGTACTAATATAGAGCAAT
This sequence comes from Adansonia grandidieri, assembly GCA_038382065.1. Classification (NCBI taxonomy): domain Eukaryota; kingdom Viridiplantae; phylum Streptophyta; class Magnoliopsida; order Malvales; family Malvaceae; genus Adansonia; species Adansonia grandidieri. The sequence goes on along the minus strand of JBBYHK010497130.1, from coordinate 14,313 downwards.
CGTTGCCGGCCTAAACAATATATTGTGACAATAAAATTGCCATGCTGAGATGATACAGTTAATATTTCAATAGTTAATCCAGACTAGTGCATGATGTATGTGAGAGGGATTTTGACTATTGGAATATTTTCAGTCAGTATGTGAAGTCCAGACGAAATGCAAGAGAAGGCCTTTCGGACATTTTTTCCGGTTTTTGGGGTGGGGGGAACTTTCTTGATCGCCTCATTCTTTAACCATTGGTTAAAACGTGGCTAAAGTCTGTCCGATGGTACACTGAGGATAATTTCAAAAATAAAATAATAAATATTAATAAAAATAAAATATAATAATAAGTTTTAATATTCAGTAACATTACGATGACAAATTTACCTTTTAATCGGTTTTTCTTTCTCTTCTTTTTCTTTTTTCTCTGACAGAGTCTCCAAGCTTTCGCTTCCATATTTTTCTTTCTTTGTAAGTTACATAATAGCCTACACATACGACAGAATTCCCTCTAAATCTTGGACAGCTCGCAAGCATTCAAACCTTTAGCGATTGTTTTAATATAAAGAGGTATAAATAGACGGTCGTGGACCAAAATGAAAATTTATAATTATTATAAGGTTGGATAGCAAATATATGGTTTTGTTTATATGCAAATTAATTATTAATAATTATTATTATTATGCCAATATTGCTTGTAGTCTTTATGAAACAGAATATCCCAATTTTTTCATTTCCGTTCCTAACGATAATAATTTTTTTCATTATTTTTAATACAGGCTTAGTATCATCGTTCATCCACATATACACGTAAAGTTCAGAATTAGTAATTGAATTTTTACCAACAAGATAATAGAATGAAAGTGTACTAAGAAAGTGATAAGAAAATTTTTGGAGGGTCCCTGATACTAATTTTATAACTTTAGAAGTAGGACACGCAATTAGTATCCAATGGGTTTTGTTTTTGGTTTCTTACTCTTGCAACTTGTAGTTATTATTACGAAAATATTCAATGATTCGTCCGTTTCGCTGTTTTGTCTAATAAAAAGAAGAAAAATTATCATTTAAAATAGTAATTTTATAAATTTTTTTTTTAAAACTTACTATTTGAAATGATAATTTTTTTAAAATAAAATAAAATTCGACATAAAAAGGATGAGTCGTAAAATATTGATATTAATTAATGAAGTTAATAGAGTTGTTCATAGCTGCAATCGTTTCCAGGACGCGGGGCGACACCCAGTTTTGTATGATAGCGTAATACGCGGACTCAATTCTGGCGGCTACTGACTTTGTATTCTCTATTTTCAACCTTAAGATCAGGTTCATCGACTGTTTCTTTGATCTCAGCAACTTTGTTCTTCTTATCTATAAATATGGTCGCTCTCACTTGCAAATATCCGTATAGAAAGAAACTAAGAACCCTTGTCTTCCTTTGACATTGCTTAGCTTTTCAAAACAATTTCTCTTTAGCATATTACCCCATATCTATAGCTAAATCTCTCGACCATGCACTCACCATCAACCTCATCAGGGAAGCCTCATGATGAAGTTCCTTGGTCCGTCGGATTCTGTGATTGTTTCTCTGACATGAAAACTTGTAAGCCTTTTTATTTATTCTTCAAATATTGGTTCTATCTTTTTGAAACGTGGCGATATGTTAAAAAGTTGAGAAACTAAATCTCACTTTGAGTTAGTTTTATAAATTATCGAAATGTTATCGTGTTCTTATCATCTAACCATTTCTATATGAACTTTAATTAGGTTGTATTGCTTGTTGGTGTCCTTGCATCACTTTTGGCCAGATTGCTGAGATTGTCGACAAAGGATCAACTTGTTAGTTAATTTATTAAAAGTTGAATTTTATGATATTAAGTTTACATATATATTATGTATGTATATTTTATATAGAAATATAAATAGAAATTTCTAATTTGAAAAACACTACTGTTGCTTGGTGCAGCTTGTGGGACAAGTGGGGCACTATACACATTAATAATGTTTATTACCGGTTGTCCTTGCATTTATTCTTGCTTTTACCGTTCCAAACTGAGAAAGCAGTATAAGTTGAAAGGAGACGGTTGTGGTGACTGCATGCTTCATTTTTGCTGCGAGACTTGTGCCTTGACTCAGGAATATCGTGAGCTCAAGAATCGTGGATTCGACATGTCCATCGGTATCTATGTTATATTGAACTCAGCTCTTAATTATTATCTAATTTATATATGATATTATGTTTATCAACCTTTCTTCAACTTCAAATTTACATTTGAGTAGCTAGCCATATGAAATATCTAGTAGTTTGATTGATCGCTTTCATGTTTAATTAATGTCATTTAATTTTGTGGGGATGATATATGCAGGTTGGAATGCAAATGTGGAGAAGAACGAAGGGCTGGCGATGGCTCCAGTGGTGGAAAAAGGAATGAGCAGATAGATCGATGATGGATTAATTAATTTGCTATATTAATTAATATCATCTTTTATATATTCACTGAACGTGTCTTCTTCAATGTCTTAGATAACCTGCTCTTTACATTCTTAATTTCATTTTCCTTTCTATAATTGGATTATTGTACGGCTTGTAATTTTAATTTTAAGATGTACGATTGTGATTGTCAATATATATATATATATATATTGATGTTTATATTAATATGTCGGCGAATGAATTGTTTTACTTTCAAATTATTAATGTTACATCTTCATGAATAAAAGTGAAAATCGGGATAAAATTGTAATAATTTTCTTTTTATTTCACAAAGTTTGGTATTACTTTAAAGGACTTTAATTGCTCGACAGTCTCATCATTTATGGGTGAAGGCAACCGACAAAATTCAACCGTCCACGTGAATCAATTACTTGCATATTAATTTTAAAGTTTTTCTTTAAAAATAATTAGTAGTTTTGGTCTTTTTAAATATGATATGGTTAAATTATATACATATGATATAAAAAATAAATTAGGATATAAAAATATAATATTTATATAACACAAAATATTTACATATTAAATTTTATATAATTATATCATATTTTAAAAAAATATGTATTTTATATGATTAAAATTTTTTGACTTAGTAAAAAAAATATAATACAAAAATATATGAACATGATAGAATATATAAATTGTATAAAAAATATATTTGTATCATATTAATTTAGTTTTACTTTAATAATTTTAATTATATAAATTTTAATATATTCTTACGTACTTATATTATATTATACTATATTTATATTTATTTTAATTATGTTTAAATATTATATTTAGATTATATAATTTAAGAATTTTTGAAATTGTTAGGTCCAGAGTCCGATGATCTAAAGTTTACTTTTTAAGTAATATTTTACGAAATTAGATAAAAAAATTAACCGATAATAATTAAAGAAACCTACGATAAATAAATGGCTATGCTTCGCTGTGATGGACTAGGTCACTAATAAAATAATTTTCTTTTGATAGTTAACTAATAATATAACTTTATTATTTTGTTTGATATAGTATTAAAAGTACTATATACAAAAGTCATTAAGGTTCAAAAAGTTATAATCGTAATTAAATCTAATGATTATAAGATACCAAAATCCTAGTCTCATTAGAAAGACGACTTGCCAGATACGGAAGAATCATTAATTATCAAATCCAAGTTGATTACAAACTCATGAATGTACATTAGACGCTGACAAGCCAGTCATAACCGCCGTCGCCGCTCTAAGTTGACCATCCACAATAAATTTCGTTCAGGACTTTTATTAGTCCGAAAACCGCCTAGCAGATGCATGTGGAAATAAACTAATTATTAATTTTTTTTTTTTGCATTTAAATACATTATTTTTATTAAATTATAAAAATATTATATTAATTATATTATTTTAGAAAAATCAATTCGACCAATGTTTAGCGATATCGGATAACTTTTCTCATATATAAATGTTCCAACCGTATAAAAGAAGCTCAATTAAACCAAAAAGCACAGCCCTCAACTTGGTTGGTTCCTAGACTTTGTTAGCAGAATAATTATTATCCTTGAACATCACTGGGAAAATACAGTCACTGAAAAAAAAATCAGGTATAATACTTTAAATATAAGATACATATATTAAAAAAGATATATACATATATCTTAAGGTTTAGGTTAGAGCTAGCTAGGTCAAATTATAATGTAAAACAGCTATAATAATATACATTAATCGTATAAATAAATATTTTTAAATCAACTTAATTAAATATATGATAACAGAATCACATCATGAAATATATACAAATAAATAATTATCACCCAAAATATAGGTGAAATTACATAGTTTATCTGTTTTTTTTTTTCCCCAATTCCTTTAGGTGATAATAAGTGGCAATAAGAAGAGATCATCAAAGTCATCACTCTTTTATCTTTTCATGCCAGTTTCCACCACCGGAGCCGTTGGCAGTGGCATTGGCACTGGCACTGGCACAGGCACCCCGAGGATTTGCTGTCTCTCCATGTTTCCATGCCATCCTAAATATTTCAAAAAAAAAATATACAACTAAAACCAAGCAACTAAAAAAACTGCACATATAATTAAGTTATTAGTCATTCAAAATCATTAAATTCTAACTTTTATTAAATAATTTTTTAAAATTAAAAAAAAAAAAAAGACTTAAGCTTTATTCAAATGTAATGTCTTAATTAATTACCAAGGGACATATCGAAGCCACGGTTTTCGAGCTCGCGGTACTCCTGACACAAAGCGCAGGTCTCGCAGCAAAGATGAACGCAGCAGTCCCCGCAGGGAGTCTCTTCCAACATGTATTGATTCCTCAGTGTGGACCGATAGAAGCAGGAGTACATGCAGGCACACCCCGTGAACCAATTAAGTAATGCGTAGAGGGCTCCACTTGCTCCGCAAGCTGCACCATTTTTTATAATTAATCCATCAACAATATTGGACACAACTAAAGAATCTAGCAAGATTTGTTAATTTCTTTTAAACTTTTTTTTTTCACATCATTGATTTATTTATGGATCAAGTTTTATCAATTTATTTGTTTTGATTTTTAATTTTAATTTTTTCTTCCCTGTTTTAACCACCTAATTAAATAGCAAAACCAAAATGGAAGTAAAGGTATGTGCTTTTTTTTTTTTTTTTTTATCATTTATGCCTCATTTAAATTAAATTTTATTAAATAAAAAAAAGAAAAAAAAAAGAACAACTTACGGGTTGTTCCTTGGCCGACAATCTCAGCAATCTTCCCGAAAGTGATGCAAGGACACCAACATGTGATGCAACCTATAAAATTTAAGCAATTAAAAACAGTCCAACGATACGAGAATGAGGTTCAATTAAATATCTTCAAAAAAAAAAAAATTTGGCCATTTTGGGTTCAGAAAGAAATAAAGATCATATATAGCTTTCTTTGAAAGGAAAGCTTACAGTTGGGAACATCAGAGCCACAGTCACAGAGTCCCGTGGACCAAGGGATCTTCCCCGCAGGCAGCATGTAATTTTGAGTAGGATATTGGTGGTTTATTGAGGTAATGGGAACACCAGTTACTGGAGCCTGTTGCCCGAACTGATGAGGTGCTGGCAAGTTTGGGTTGTTTGCCGAGTACATGGCGATGTCTGATTCTGAATTTCTGATGTTCTATTAAGAGTTACCTATTGATTGCAAAAAAAAAAAAAAGGGTTAAAGGCTTGAAATCTAAGGGGAAAGAAAGTTGATGTGTTTATATTTGTATAGAAGTAATCTGAGTGAAAAATTGTCTCAAATCTTTGCTACTCTGCTGCAATATCGTCTGCTTCATTCACCGTGCGTTTATATATATCCTAATAAAGACCAGCGAACCAAAGAACACTTTTGTAGCAAATAATAAGTTATAACGAACGTCTTAATTAAACTATATCCATTAATTCAACAGAATTGTTAACTTGTAAACGTTAAAATCGATACTATATCCTACATAGCCCTATATATAATTAATTTTCAGTTAAATGGCCTGTTTTTGTTTACTGACCAAGAAAAACAAACAACCTAACAGGGATATACAATGGTGTCTTCGAGCTGAACTTAATAGGATAACGATATTATAATTAGCTCCTTAAAGTATTTCCTCCATAAGATAATAACTACTGTTTTAATTTAACTTTTATGTGTAGATACTTATTCAAATTTTTACTTTGATTCTTTTATTTCAATTAATTAAAAAAAAAAGAAATAAAATAGAAGATGAAAATAGAAAACTGCCATATGGTCCAACAAAATAACAAAAGGTACAACATGAACAACGATTTGTCTTGCTGATTATTTGTTACTTAATACTTTCCTAAGTTTTAACACCTAATTCAAACTAATAGAAGGAGAAAATATGTATCATCGACAAGGTTAAAAGATTCAATTGGAATAATTTAAAGGTATGGTTATGAAATAAAATTACAACTTATAAATCAAGTTTATCAACTTTTTCTTTACTATAGTAACTAATATATATATATATATATATATATATATATATTGGGAATTACAACGAAAACAAAAAGATTAAGATACATAACTGGTACGCAACCCCTGCAACATCAGCAGAAAGTTTTGAGTTAACAAAAGTAGGTGGTGAATCATGACAACGAAATTTGGATAGTGGGGATTATAAAGTTGGAGGTTTACATTTCATTATTTACAAATAAAATTTTTTAAAAAAATTTAAAATTAATTTTTTTTACTGATTTGGTACTAGATCAATAAATTTGCAATTCTAATATATATCCCAGATTGGACCGCTAGTTGATTTTTGGTTGAACAGATTGGTCGAATTTGATTTTTTAATGCAAAATGACATGATTCAGATCACATAGACTTCCGCATGGATCTAAACCTTAACCAGGATTTTTGCCAGTTTTCTTTTTCTTTTTTCTTTTATTTATTTTGTCTTTATTTTTGATATTTTATTTATTTAATACTAAATAATAATAAAAAGAATAGACAAATTTCTAGACAAACTTACATATGAAAGATAGGAGTTCTTTCATAAAACACTAAAATAATTCTTATATAGAGCCTTTTTAGTAAGTAAAATAGCTTGTTTCTCTTAAATCCCCTCAAGATCAGGAAAGTTCTAAGAATTCTTTTTTTAAGTTAATGGAAAGGAATTGAGAAATTTTCCAATATTTTATATTAAAATAATTTTATCAATCCAATGATGGAGTCTCTTTAAAAGGAAAATTAGTTCAGCTGAATACTCTTGCAGTTGAATATTTAATAAATAATAAATTAAGAATATTAAAATATCATCATTTTTCACTATATTATGGGCAACATGAAATTAATTGGTATCATCCTTTATGCTAACATAGTGGAGATGTTAATCTACACCACAACTTATTCTTTTTGGGTACCTTAATTAAATTTAAAATTAATTTGCAAATAATAAATTCATATAAATAACTAATTACATATAACCAAAAAAAAAAAAATTAATGATGACTTTTCAATTTTATATCTAACGATTAAATATTTTGAATTTGCTCAATTATCTGATCCAAGTTGCTAAGCAACTCTCCAAGTTGAAATATACATTAGACTCTTTCAACAACCAGCCATAACCTTCATCTCGTAATTCTTCGAGTAGAACCCATCAACAATAAATTTCGTGCAATCCTCTTAATCCCAAAAAACTTCCCAAGCACATGTATATAAATCTTCCAGTTGAATGTTCATGGAGTCATTTCACATATCTTAAGTATCTAAGGATGGTCCTGCACCGATTGCCCTTCTTAATTAAACCAGAAAGTACAGCCCTCAACTTGGTTGGGTTCCTAGAATTTGTCAACAGATTTAATATTTTCCTTGAACATCACATAATTCAAAAGGGAGATATTAGAATTTTTCTTCAAAAGGAAATGCTTATGATACTTTAAATATAAGAGATATCTATATATTTATATATTAAGGTTAAGGTTGGAGGTAACTAGGTAAAATTATAATTTACCACAGCTAATATGATATACATTAAATGTATAAATATTTTTTTTTTAAATCAACTTAAATATGTATGATAACAAAATCACATCATGCAATATGTACAATATATATTAACAATAATCATCCAAAATATAGGCGAAATCACAATGTTTTGTCCCAATCCCTTTAGTTGAAAATAAGTAACTATACGTATTTTGTTGGAAATATTCAAGCAGAATAGTTATCAACACGAAATTAACTTATAAATGCAGGTGATAATATTTAACATAATTTGGTCTTAAATGCTTGCATGAAAAATAAATACTATAAATTTAAAATTTATAATGAATACAAAACATTCAATAAGCAAACACTAAATTTAAACCCCGTACAAATCCAGTTTCATATTCCTACTCTCAATGTTTAAATATAGGAATATTTTTTATCTTTTTAACGTAATATGTTATTAAACTCCTTCTCACGTCCCTTCAAATTATCTCTCACATAACATCTTTTCAAGCACATCTCTCTAGCAGAGATCTCTAAAGATTACATCACTCTCAAAATTTTAAAAGTTAAAACCTACTTTATATTTATAAAATCTTATTTATGTGTAAATTTTAATTAAAATTATGAATTGATTTATGAAATTCGCTCATTTAGTTAGTTTTTTGTTCATTATTTTTTATGTGCACTTATTACCATCATTCACAACTGACGTAAAGAGGTGCAGACTAATAACTGAATTTTACAAATGAGTAGTACTAAAATATATTAAGAAAGTAATGAAAAAAATTAATGGAACTGAATTTTATAACTCTAATGCAGATAAGAAGTAGGCGACATAATTATCATCCAATGGGGCAAACATCTTTGTCCTTTTTTGTCTCTGACAACTTGCAGTTATTAATTATGAAGTTAATACGGTCGATGCAGCCGGCTCCTAGACGCGGGGCGATACCCAGCTTAGCTTGTACAACAGGCTAATGCGCGAACTCAATTCTGGTGGCTATTAACTTTGTATTCCCTATCTTCAATCTTAGATAAAGTCTATCAACTTTTTCTTTGACATCTGCAACTCTGTCTGCGCATCTATTAATAGGGACGCCCTTGCTCGCAAAAATCCAAAGAAAGCAGCTAAGAAGCCTTTCCTTTCTTTTGAGCTTTTACATTGCTTTCTGATTTAGCATTTGGAGACAACTTCTTTTAGCATATTAGTCCATATCTATAGCTAAATCCCTCGACCATGCACTCATCAACCTCAACAGGGCAGCCTCATGATGAAGTTCCTTGGTCTGTCGGATTCTGTGATTGTTTGTCTGACATGAAAACTTGTAAGCCTTTTATTTTTCTTCAAAAATTAGTTCTGTCTTTGGAAATATGGTAATATGTCGTTATGTTAAAATGGTGAGAAAGTATATCTCACTTTGAATTAGTTGTTAATTAAATCTATGGACATTTTATTTTGCGCTCATCATCTAATCATATAAAAATTTGAACTTCAGGTTGCATTGCTTGTTGGTGCCCCTGCGTCACTTTTGGCCAGATTGCTGAGATTGTTGATAAAGGATCAACCTGTAAGTTAATTTATATTTTATGATATTAAAATTTGCACACACACACACACACACACACAAACACACATATATATATATATATATATAGAATCAAAGAGAAATTGCCAATTTTAAAAACACTACTTTTGGTTGGTGCAGCTTGTGGGGCAAGTGGGGCACTATACACATTAATAATGGTCATTATCGGTTGTCCATGCTTGTATTCTTGCTTTTACCGCTCCAAACTGAGAAAGCAGTATAAGTTGAAGGGAGAAGGTTGTGGCGACTGCATGCTTCATTGTTGCTGCGAGACTTGTGCCTTAACTCAAGAATATCGTGAGCTCAAGAATCGTGGATTCGACCTGTCCATCGGTATCCATCTTTATTATGTTAAACCCTCTTAATTTTTAACAATTTATAAATGATATGATGTTGAACCTTTCTTCAACTTCAAATATACATTTGAGTAGCTAGCTGTATGAAATTTCTTGTAGTTTGATAGATGGCTGGCTTTCATGTTTAATTAATGTCATTTAATTTGTGGGCCGGGATATATGCAGGATGGCATGCAAATGTGGGGAGGAATGAAGGGCTGGCAATGGCTCCAGTGGTGGAAAAGGGGATGAGCAGATAGATATGATGGATTAATTAATTAATTGCCATATTAATTAATATCATCTTTTATATATTCACGTAATATGTCAACTTCAATGTCTTAAATAACCTGCTCTTTACATTCTCTCTTTCTTTTTGAAACATAATTTCATTTTCCTTTCCATAATTGGATGATTTTACGGCTTGTAATTTTAATTTGAAAATGTACGATTGTGATTGTCAGAAGTATGCATATATATATATATATATATATATATATATCTATGATGAAGCTTATATTAATAAGTCAATGAACGAATTGTTTCCTTCAAGTTAATCTCTTCGTGGATGACAGTGAGAATCGGGATAAATTTTTATAATTTTATGTTATTGTATAGGGTTTGGTATTAGTTTCAAAATTATACGGATAATTAAGTATTATGGTTATGAGATCAATAATAATATTTTCAGTATAATATTAAAATATATATTGCATGATAAAAAGTCATTTAGCACAAAACAAAATTACAATTATAAACAATAAATATTAGACTCTCTCAACAGCTAGCCATAACCTTCTTCGCGTCTTTATTCGAGTAGACCCCTCAACAATAAATTTGGTGCAATCGTCTTAATTCCAAAACCTCCCAAGCACATGTATATAAATCTCCCAACTGAATAATGTACTTTTTAAGAAATAAGAACACATACTCATATATATAAATATATATATATATCTCAAATTTCTAATAACCATGCTTAATTAAACCAAAATGTAGAGCCCTCAACTTGATTGGTTCCTAGACTTTTCTTAGCAGAATAATTATTATCCTTCAATATCACAAAATTCAAAAGGAAAACAAGCCACAGTCCTAGAAAAAATCAGTTATAGTAGTTAAAATATGGATATATATTTTAAAGTTAAGGTTAGATCCAGCTAAGGTCAAATTATAATTTACAGGAGCTAAATAATATTTCATTGAATGTAAATATATATATATATATATATATATATATATTGAATCAAGTTAAATATATGATAATACAATCACATCATGATATATTCGCAATAAATATTCACAATTATCATCCAAAATATAGGTGAAATTACATTGTTTTGTCTCTATCCATTTAGATGATAATATGTCGCTCTATATGCATATATATTTAAGAGGAGATCATCAAAATCATCACTCTTTTTTTTTTTTTTTTTTGTGGCAAAGAAACCATCACTCTTTATCTTTGCATGCCAGTTTCCACCACTGGAGCCGTTTGCACTGGCACCCCGAGAGTTGTCTGCCTCTCCATGTTTCCATGCCATCCTACATATTCCAAAAAAATTAGAAGCAAAAGCACGCAATTCAGAGAAATATGTATATATATATAAAAGTTTTTGGTCATCAAAATTATTATATTTTAGCTTTATGAATTTTAAAAGAAAGAAAAGTCAGAGCAAAAATATAAACTCGTAAAATTATTAAGTCAAATATGTGGGTCAGAAACAAGTTGTAAAGTTTATAATTAATTACCAAGGGACATGCGGAAGCCACGGTTTTTGAGCTCCCGGTATTCTTGACATAAGGCGCAGGTCTCGCAGCAAAAATGAACGCAGCAATCCCCGCAGGGACGCTCTTCCAACATGTATTGACTCCTCATTCTAGACCGATAGGAGCAGGAGTAAATGCAATTGCAAGCACACCCCGTGCACCAACCAAGTATTGCGTAGAGGGCTCCACTTACTCCGCAAGCTGCACCACATGTTGAAACCCAAAATTATATTATATTAATCCACCAAAAATATTGGACCAAACTGAATAATCTATTCACATTATTCTCCTCATTAATAAAATTTTTACTATTTTTAACCTCCTAATTAAACAGAAAACACCAAAATGGAAGGAAGGCTATGCATTTTTTTTTCATTAATGCCTCATATAGCTTACATCTTATTCAATTAAAAACAAAAAAAAAAAACTTACATGTCGATCCTTGGCCGACGATGTCAGCAATCTGCCCGAAGGTGATGCAAGGACACCAACATGTGATGCAACCTATAAAACTTAAATAAATAAGTAATCAAAAACATTTGAACGATGCGAATGAGGAAATATTAGTCCAAAACTTTCAAAAAAGATGGCCATGTTGGATTCAGAAAGAAACAATCGAGCTTTATTTGAGAGGAAAAGCTTACAGTTTTGAACATCAGAGCAGCAGTCACAGAGTCCTGTCGACCAAGGGACGTCCACATCAGGCTGCATGTAGTTTTGAGAAGCATGTTGCTGGTTTATTAAAGTAATGGGAATACCCGTTGCTGGAGCATGTTGCTCAAAGTATTGATGAGGTTCTGGTGAGTCCCCGTGTTTTGTCGAGTACATGGCGATGCCTGATGCGTTAACTATATTGATTGAACCCAAAAAATAAATGTTGATGACTTGAAATCTAAGGAAAAAGAAAGATAATGGGTTTCAATTTATATATCGAACCTAAAAGAAAGAAAAACAATCTGAATGAAAAATGGCTCGAAATCTTCCCAAGTCAAGTTTGCTGCGATGATCAAGACGATGTCGTCCACAAATACTCGCTTGTCATTTATATATATATGTTCGGTGAAAGAGCAAGGAACCATAAAATACATTCAGATCAAATAATTAAGTTATAACTAATGTCTTAATTAATCTACAGCCATTCCAACTGAATTGTGAACATGCTAACGTTAACAATCGATATTTATATCCTATATAGCCCCATATGTAATTTTCAGTTAAATCACTAATTGTTTTAATACCAATTAAGACCATCTAAAATGGCCGGCTTCTTTACCAAACCAAGAAAAAACTGACAAAAAGGATAATAGGTTTTTTCTTGTTGAACATAAATAAGAATAAGGTTAAATTTTAAGTTAAACTTAAATGACTAATGAGATGAGTTCTAATTGATTAATATATTTGATTATCAACGATTGAATGATTCTTATATATAAATATAAAAAATTGATATGATTATAATTCTTTTCCTGCCGTTGTAATTTCAAAAAAAATAAGTTTAGAAATATTGTTCTAATACAAATTTTAAATTAAAAAATTAACAAATAATTTATCAATATTTAATTTAAATAAAATCTTATAAATTGAGAAAAGTTTACTATGGATTTTTTAAAAATAATAAATATTTTATTATTTAATAAAAAAATCAGTAATTAAAGATAAAATGATTATATTAATAAATAAATTATTAAAAACATATTTGGAAGTTTGTTGCATAAAACAAAATCAGATTTCACTGTAGCTTTTGCTCAGTCAACTCAAAGTCTCAAAAATCATAGGGTCGGACATTGGCCCTTCAAATACGTGGCTTATCCGGGAGCAAGTAATAGGATTGTACGGCCGGCACTTAGACTTTGAGTTTCACTGCTGTTTTTAACCACCAAAGCTGAACCAGAAAGCAAAGATTTCAAGGTTGTTAAACTGGAAATAGCTTCCCATGGCTCGCTTGGCCTCAAATCCTCTTACTCTTCCTAGATTTCGGCCTTACTTTCAGGTTTCAATTCTACCTAGATCTTCATATCTCCTTTGCTTTATCAGAACAGAATTCGCAAGTTTCAAGCCATCGCTTGTCAAACAAATTCGACTGCCACTGAAACAGAACCCTCCAACAAGGTAAACTCTCTAATTTCTTCGTGTTTTTTATTCTAATTTCGCCTTATTTTTCTGCCTATCTGTTTGCATGCTATCTGCATTTGTTTAAAAGGGTTACTGTTAATTTTCCCAGAGGGCAAATTGGCATCTGTCAATTACAATAAGCATGAATTAGAAATGTCATTTTTAATCTACTTTGAAGGGATATTCTAGTATTAGAAAAAAAAAAAAAATCTCTTCACTCTTCATTAGCATGGTTTTTGGGTTAATTGCTTGTTGCCACCTGTACAGTGTGTGAATAGTATAATAATTTAAATAAAACATACCTCTAGCCATTGTTGATCAAGAACCCAGACTCGCTCTAAATACACAAAGACGAACACCCCATATAAGCCTTCTAGTCTATATTCTTTTCTTGATAATTACCTTATGATGGTGCACAGGCAATTCCATAGACTAAACTAGGAACCTATATTAGAAGACTAATTAGAGTTATATCCTACCATCAAGGAATCTGTATTCTAATTAGTTACTGAATCAGAGTTAAACTCTTATCACTAGAGTAGTTAAACTGAATAGGATTTACTTTATAATTTCACCTTAATAATTT
>JBBYHK010497099.1:0-15041 GCA_038382065.1 Adansonia grandidieri | reverse complement strand
CATGGATTAATCATAACAAGATGCATGGATATGGCATAAAATGAATGAGCAAGAGCTATCAAAATAATGAGGATGAATGAGACATTTTTCACATCAAAGGGGATTAAAGGCGTCCAAATCCTAAACTACTACAACCAAAAGCCACAATAATGCATGATAATCCTAAAAGGGTGATGGAAACATAGAGAGCTCACTAAAATGATGAAGGTGCTAAAAAATAAAAAATAAAAGTGATAAAGTAGGAAGTTATACCAATAAGACTTCAATTTTGGCCAAATAGTTAGAACAGCAGAGATGGCTTGAATTTTCCTCTCTTCCTTGTTGTTAGTAAGCAAGAAAAAGAGAGAAACAATGAGGTTTTGGTTTTGGTATGGATGAGGGTAATTTTCAGAATGTGTAATGGTTGAGAGTGCGTGTTTTAGGGTTATTTTTAGGCTGAGTGAAGAGCTACAGGATTTAGTTTTCTTGATGTGTGAATGTGTTTCGAAAGTTGAAAATGAGCTAGAATCTAAAGATCCTCAGCTGAGATATAAGTGGTCCACTTATACCAGCATTTTGGAGACAAATTAAAGGTGTTTTTGGTTATTTCTTAAGGGGGACAAAGTGATGTCAGCTTGATGGCTATAGAGTGGCTTTAGGGAGTAACTTGATGCTAATGTGATGGACATAGGGTGGATGGTTTAAATTCTGAAATGATTTTCCAGTAAATAGGGGATCTTAGTCAACAAACTAGGGAAGAGTAGGGTGATCATGTGACATTAACCTTTTCGATCTAATTTATACTTTAAAAAAAGTTTTGATTAATTTAAAAGTCCAAATTCATAATCTGATATGGGCTTTGTTCTTTTCTGATGCAAAGAAGCGAGTTAAAATTGAGTTTTTGATCAACGGTGGATGAGTCAAAAATGCCCAAACCGTGGAAGATAGCCTATATGTACCGATACATTACAGAATGTATCGATACATGTTGATGTGTATCAATACATTTCTTTACAGAATGCACGTTTTGGTCATGGCATGGCCTAGTATCGATACATGAGCTCATGTATGGATTTACATGTTACATCGATACAAATGGGGACATTTCAAATTTTTGGCATGCTAGAGCATTGTATCGATACATGAGAACCATGTATCGATACATTCAAGCAAAATTGGGAATTTTCTCATATCTTTTGTCCTCAGACACTTTGAACTACGTCCTTTGATGCCACATCTTTGCATTTACCTTTGATATGATCCATAGGCCTTCTTGACCTCCTTAAAATACTTTTTTGCTGCCCCTATCATGTCCGTGCTCCAGATTACTAAAAATTAGCTTGAATAAAGTAAGGTGTCTACATTCTCAAAGTGACCAAATATCTTGAATAGGTAGCCAATATAGTCTAATTCTTAAGAAAGATAGTAAAGTGCAAATATGTGTAGATTATAAGGATTTAAACCAAGCTAGCCTAACAAATAATTCCTTTTTACTCGTGTCGATACCCTAGTAGACAACACCTCCAAAAATGCACTATTTTCCTTTTTGGATGGATTTTTGAGTTATAACTAAATCAAAATGGCAACTGAAGACATGGAAAAGACCACTTTCGTGACCATGTGGGGCACTTTCTACTGCAAAGTGATGCACTTTTGGCTCAAGAATGCTGGGATAACCACCAAAGGATGATGGTAATACTATTCCATGATCTCATGCATAAATAAATCGAGGTCTATGTGGATGATATGATTGGCAAATTGCCAAAAGAGAGTAAAGATGTGGCTAATTTGCAAAAACTCTTCAAACAACTTTGCATATACTAACTCAAGTTAAATTTCACAAAATGCACATTCGATGTCATATCTGGCAAACTATTAGGCCTCATTGTGAGCAAAAAAAGAATAAAAGTTGACCCTAACAAGGTCAAGGCCATTCAAAATCTATCACCACCTTAAACTCAAAAAGAAGTAAAGAGTTTCTTGGGAAGGTTGAATTACATAGCTCGATTTGCATCTCAGCTGACTGATAAATGCAATCTAATCTTTTGACTATTTTAGAAACAAAATCTCAAAGAATGGAATGAGGAATGCCAAAAGGCCTTCGATAAAGTCAAACATTACCTTTCGAACCCTCTGATACTTATACCACCAGTGCCAGGTCTACCTCTAATCTTATACTTATCAGTTTTCAATAAGTTGATGGGCTATGTATTAGGTTAACATGATGGGTCGGGTAAGAAGGAACAGGCTATCTACTACTTAAGCAAAAAGTTCATAGAATGTGAAAATAACTATTCAGTAGTAGAAAAGCTATATTGTGCTCTAGCTTACGCAGCTCAGAGGTTAAGGCAATATATGTTGTACCATACTATGTGGCTGATTGCAAAACTCGATCCCATCAAGTATTTGTTTGAAGCTCCCACCTTATCAGGGAGATTAGTGAGGTAGCAAGTCCTACTTTTCGAGTGTGACATCATGTATGTGAACCAGAAAGCCATCAAGGGTAGTGTAATAGCAGATTTCTTAGCAATATGAGTAATAAATGACTATCAACCTTTGGATTTTGAATTCCCTGACTAAGACTTGATGTGCATGTCTAAGGCAGAGAACACTATCAAGTGCAGTTCATCTTAGAAAATGTACTTTGATGGAGCTTTGAATGTGTTAGGGCATGGAATTATGGTACTTCTTATTTTGCTTGATGGAAACCACTACCCTTTTACCATAAGATTAAACTTGGATTGCACCAATAATATAACTGAATATGAGGACTGTGTCATGGACTCCAAACATCCATTAAAAGATGTATCTAAACACTGTAAATATTTGGAGATTCAAGACTTGTCATTTACCAACTGAAAGGAAAATGGCAAACGCATGATGTAAACTGATTCATTATAGAAGTTTGATCTCAAAACTCAATAAAGAACTCGATGATATCAACTTTCAGTATTTACCTTGAGAAGAGAGTCAAATCACTAATGCCTTAGCCATCTTCTTATTTATATCCAAAGTCAATCGAGAATCGGATGTTACTTGTATACAGATAAGCATCTATACAACTCCAACACATTGTCAAAATGTTGAAGAAGAGAAAGATGGCCTGCCATGGTATCATGACATCTTTTAGTGCATCAAGGATCAGCAATACCCAAAATGCATTACCAAACTAATAAGAGAACCATCCGAAGGATAGCTGCCAGCTTTATTTTGGATAGTAGAGTTTTGTAAAAGAAAAAATGGGATCAAGTACTACTTCAATGCATGGATGCCTCCGAAGTCAAAAGAATTCTCAAAAAAAATCCTGAAGGAATCTACGATACATAAACTAATGGACATTGAATCGCAAAACAAGTCATGTGATTGGGCTACTATCGGTTGACTCTTGAAAAAGATTGCATTGACTATGCTTAAAAATGCCACAAAGGCCAAATCTACACATACAAAATCTATGTCCCACCAGCACCTCTACATGTTATGATAGCTCATGGCCATTTTTTATATGGGGCATGGACATGATCAGACCAATTACCCTAAGGCTTCTAATGGGCACTGCTTCATGTTGGTCGCTATCGATTATTTCACCAAATGGGTAAAAGTGGCTTCTTATGCCAACGTCACCCAATCCATTGTATGCAAATTTATGAAATCTTATATCATTTATAGATATGATCTTCCTGAGTAGATCTTCACGGATAATGCATGCAACCTAAAAATCAAAGTGATGCAAATAGTCTAGTCTCAATTTAAGATCCAACATTGAAATTTTGTCCGATATTGCCTAAAAATGAATAGAGCAATTGAAGCAGCCAATTAGAATATCATGAAGATGTTGAAATGATGGCCAAAACCTATAAGGATTGGCACAAAAAGTTGACTTTTGCATTATATGCCTCTCGCACAGCAGTATGAACTTTTACGAGCACCACCCTATTTCCTTCATCTATGGCATGAAGGCCATCCTGCTTATTGAGGTTGAAATCTCCTCACTTAGAATCCTAATGGAATCACAACTAGAAGCGGCTGAATGGGTCCAGAACTGATATAAGCAGCTCAATCTTATTGAGAAAAAAAGAATGAAAGCCATCTGTCACAATAGATGTATCAAAGTGCATGTTGAAAACCCATGACAAAAAGGTCCATCCTTTTTAGTTTTGAAAAGGTAACTAAGTACTCAAACAAATTTTTTAGATCCATAAAAATGCTCAAGGAAAATGGAATCCAAATTGGGAAAAATCATATATATGGTAAAATGCGTTTTTCTAGAGGAACTTTGATCTTAACTGAGATGGATGGTACTGACTTATCCTATGAATTCTAATTTCATTAAAAAATATTATACCTAAAAGAATCCTAGGGTGAAAAACCTGAAAGAGAGGACTATCCTCTTTTTGTTCTTATTACTTTAAAAAAAGCAAAATAAAACAAAAAACTAAAAAAAAGAAAAACCTTGGATGAAAACCCAAAATGACATCTAGGAAATTAAATTAGCTAAAGTTTAAAACCTGAGAGCGTAGCTTAAGTGACCAGACTCTCCCTTACCTGAACCAAATCAGGCCGAAAATATCACCAACCTAAACCAGAACCAATTTACCACACACTCACAACCCAGATCAAGACACCAAATCATAACCTAATTCACTTATTCTCTACTAACCTACTCCACCGAATGTCATTCTTACCTACACCTAAAAAATGGAAAATACCTAACTTCGGGGCCTCCATCCCAACATAGGCAAATTTGAAGAATCTTCTAATGAGTTGACCAACACCAAAAGGATTAACTGTTTGAGAATGGTTTTCGAAAACACTCAATGGAAGACTCATTCATCAACATAAGAGGCTAAGCAGCCAAAAAAACCCTCTTAACTCTTTTGTATGTTAAAATCTTTTATGATGCCAAGTTTGTCATAACTAGTACCTTCTTTCTTTTAAATAAAATACAATCACTTAATTTCTTACAAGGTCCTTCTGTAACTCCTGTAGCTCATGTTCCATCATGTTATCATTTAACTAATAATGCTTGATAAATGAATAGAATTGATAACAAGATTTCCTGGCATTGCTTAGAAAGATGAAACTTTACAAGAAAAAGTGAACCCTTGGGCCCATAGCCGATCTTGCCCTTGGATCGCACATCTTGAAAATGTGCTCAAAACCTCCTCCTAGTAAACCTTAGCCTAGAGATAAGGGGCTAAAGTTTTTTTCATATTGTTATCCTAATAATTAGAGTTCAAAACAATCCACCTAGACTATCAAAGACACCTATGAATCATAATTGGCAAAGAGAAATCCTCTATACTTGCCAACAAACTTAACATAACAAAAGTTTGTAAACATGAACCATTTAAGCTCAAGACCATCCCTTCACAATCACAGACCACCTGTACCTCCCAACAATGGCATTAAATGTAAAGCCTCTAAAAATCTAGAGCGAGATTAATAAACCTTAGGGCAAAAAGCCACCTTATCAAACTCATAAAAGATCAGAAGACCAAAAAGTCCAAAAAACTGATTATTGGATAAGATTTTAAAATCATCACTTTTGCATCACTTAAGCATGCATTTGCATCCTCATGCATCATTCTTCAGGTATAAACTCCTACTCTCAAAAGTTAGAATTAAACAAAACTTCATGTATAAATTCTTGTTTTCAAAATGCCTCAAAAAGTTCTAGGTAAGAATCCCTCATCTCATGAGCGCACAATTTAAAAAGCCATTAAATAAAAGATACCTAAATGCATAACTTTTATGTCCTCAAAAAGCATGATGCTTTCTTTAGTCCTTAAAAAGTACGATGCTTTTTCTTTTTGCTCCTCAAAAAGCAGGACACATTTTTTGCTTTTTCTTTAAGGAGCAAGATGCCTTCTTTTTCTTTTTAGTCTTCAAAGAGCAAGATGCCTTTTTCTTTCTTAGTCCTCAAAAAGTAAGATGCCTTTTTTTTTCTTCTTAATTCCCACTAAGTAGGACACTTACCTACCTTAGTCCTCAAAGAGCAAGATGCTTACCTTTCTCGATCCTCAAAGAGTAAGACGCTTACCTACCTTAGTTCTCAAAGAACATGAATACCTACCCCAATCCTTAAAGAGCAGGATGCTTACCTACCTCAGGCCTTAAATAGTAGAAAGCTTATCTATCTTAGTCCTCAAATAGTAAGATGCTTGCCTACCTCAATCCTCAAAGAACAAGATGCTTACCTACCTCGATCCATAAAGAGCAAAACACTTACCTACTTTAGTCCTTAAGGAGTAGAATGCCTACTTCCCTCAGTCCTTAAAGAGTAGGATGCTTACCAACCTCGGTCTTCAAAAAGCAAGATGCTTACCTACCTTAGTCCTTAAACAGCAGGATGCTTACCTACCTCAGTCCTTAAAGAGCAGGACATTTACCTATCTCAGTCTATGACAAGCTTAACACCTATCGAGTCTATCCTCGAAGAGCAAGATACTTACCTACCTCAGTTCACTAAGAGCTAGACACCTATTGAGTCAAAGCCCACACTAGTTGACACCTGTTTAGGGTTAAACTCAGGAAACCATAAACCTAGTAGAGAGGTTAAACCTT
Source organism: Adansonia grandidieri (assembly GCA_038382065.1). NCBI lineage: Eukaryota > Viridiplantae > Streptophyta > Magnoliopsida > Malvales > Malvaceae > Adansonia > Adansonia grandidieri. Next base: position 8,498 of record JBBYHK010497099.1, on the reverse strand, counting down.
ATAAAACTCATTAAAATTCTCTTATCAGTTAGGACTCTTGCTAATATAATTGGCCTATCTCAACATAATACTAACTGGATCTCTATTTTTCAATAGGCATATAGAATCATCATCATACGCAAACAAAATGGTGTCTGTTTATCTGTACCTTATTCTTGATACTCAGCAACAGCCAAAGAGGGGCAGTTGTAGACACCTCTTTCTTTGGGCTAATTTTTGGCATATTGAGACATAATCGAAAGATAATAGAATAAAAATAAATATGGTGATGGCTATTAGGTGCCATGTTACCTGGTACTATTAAGTGACATGGTGCTAGGTGAAAAATATTTTTAGGAAGGTCTAAAATGCCTATGGGTCGTATTAAAGAAAAATGTAAAAACAAGACATCAGAGGTCACTATCTAGTGCGTTGCCAAAGTCATTCAGATGAGTACAGGTAAGTTTTCCACTATTTATGACCAAGGTGAGGTATTGAAAGAGCCTAAGGTACATGCAAGTTACATTAGTGCATAAATATTGATACGAAGCTTTAACGATGCCAAAAAATTCAAATTTTCATGTGTAGTATCAATACAAGAGGGTTTGGTATTGATTTCTAAGGTGTGGTATCGATACTTAGCATGCTTGTATCTATACAGGCCTTGATAGTAGCTAAAATTATGATTTTTGGCAAAATTTATTGATACACAAGTAGAAGTATCGATAAAAACCCATGAAGTATCGATATAGGCCTCTAAGTCTTGAGACTGGAAAAAAATTTTTCCTCTTGGTATTAATACACACTTCATTATATCGATACTGATGGGTAAAAATTGCCTCATGTATTAATACAAAATATTTTGTATCTATAAACCAAAGCATTTTTTCCCAATTCAAGCCATCTTTTAACCTTTGAAAATCTTATTCAAACATGTTTTTTACCCCAAAAGTCATCATAATTCATACTAAGCCTTAGCTATGGGCTTGTGATTAGACTTAAATACATTTTTAAAGCCCAAATAACCAATGATAAGGGATGTTTTCTTGAAATATATGGTTTGTCAAAGGGTATGCTTGGCTTTTCTTCAGTTGCAGGCTATTTAACCTTTTTGCACCATTACTCTACATGGCAGAGCCAATGGAAATAAGAGTAGTTGAGCATAGTACTTGGAATTGTTTCTTACTACATGACTAAAATATCAAAAATGCCTTTTCTTTGGCTCCAAAAAACATTGGTCGAAACTTGAATTTAAAAAGGGGCCAAAGCTGGCTTAGGTAATTATCAATGATTTTTTCAGCAATCTCAAAAAAAAAAAAAACTCTAGCAACCTTCAGCCTCAAAAACATTTCCCAAACATTGTTCCATTGACTTTGACCTTCACCCTTCTTCCATTCCCATAGCTCCTTAAAATCACCACCAAGAACACCTTTAAAACCCTTTATTCCATTCATCCTTCCTCGTAAAATTTCCTTCCCTCAACATCCTACTAGAAATCTTTTTTTCCATCTTTTTTTTACACATCAACATCTAAAAAAAGGGAAAAAAGTGAGCCCCAAGTTGCTACATAAAGAAAAAGGCTAAAGCTTAAGGCTTTTGGTATATTTTCTCACCTAGCTCTATTTGTTTTCTCATTTATAGCACTTGCATCATTTTGTTGTATCATTTATGCTGCCATGACCAACCCAGGACTCATTTTCCTTCATTATGATAGTCTTAGGATTTTGATGTTCTTTTAATGCCTTCATGTTACTTGGTACGGCAAACATCTTTTCTTTCATTTTGTCATCAAAGCAGTCCCTTATTCGTGCATTTTCTATCATGTTTCACCTATTTTCACATGCTTAACACGTGCTTGAATGTTCTTTGACATGCATTGAGTTTGTTCAGGCTTTTTTTTTTTTTTTTTGCATTTTAAGGAGTTTCAAGGAATAAAGATGTTGTCTTGGAAATTATAACATGCTTTTTTTGCATAAATATATTTATGTCATCTTCTATAGCATGATTTTTTATGCCATTCATGGAGTTATCATTCCTATGCATTTTTTTGTCACATCATATTTTTTATCATCTTTTCCATGTCAAAATGCCATCTTTGTATGTTTACATGTGCTATCCTTGTTCATATTTTTGTATGTTGTATTTTGTTCATGACATCTTTGTCAAGATGCTTGCTTACTTGATAAAAATTTAATTTTCAAAAAATCCCTAAGTTCATGCTACCTCCAATAGATGTAGACTAGCATGGATTTAATGTTTTCATAAAATTGGTCTTCCAATCTTGGAGATAAATTAAACATTTCAGATTTGGATACATGGCAAAGTAAGTTTTAAAATGTTGTTTTTCAAACAAAATGACCTTGTTAATTGATAAAATATAAGTTTAACACCTTCATGTGGCACGATTAACGGGTTGTTTCATCATCCCAAACTACTCCAAGATTGTGGAATGAACTCGTGATCCTTATGTCATTTTTTCCCTATGTTGTAGACATTTGGACATCCATAAATCGAATATAACCCCAAGAAACCTAAAAAATTGAATAACCCCTATTTTTTACTCTAATAGCAAGGTAATCTAAACTTGAAAATTTATTTTTGAACCATAAATGATTTTTCTAGAATTTTTTGATATTTTTCCTTTAAAGTGCATTAAATTATCTTTCAAAGGTGTCTCGTTTGTCCTCAGATGATCCTGGATGAGGAAGTTATGACTTTTTGAACTTTTTTTATTTGGAACCCTAGGATCAGCCCATTACTTTTTGTTAAGGCTATTTCAGCCTATCAGAATATTTTTCTATATTATTTAAATTTTTCCTAGAAAGTTTACAAAATTCTTTCTTCGAAAAGGTATTGTTTATGATTTAACGATTTTGGATGAGCCCGAAATGATTTTCAAAGTCTACCACACCCTGTGCCTTGTACATGCTACCAGTGTCAAAATAGGCCTAACTCAAAATTTGAATTCCTCCTAGAAGGTGATTTTCTAGGATTTTTAAAATTTTTAAATGTCTTTATTGAGTTACCTTTCTAACGGTACCTTATTTACCCTCTAAAGCCTTTAGATGAATTCGAAATAAATTTAGGAAGGGAGATAGTGTGATGCTAACCCTTGTTTTCTCTAGAATTAAAATTAACCTAATCTCTTGAATTGCCATCACCAAGACATTTAAACTTCTCAAAATGCAATCGATTGGCTTCCTTACAACATAAACCCATTAGGCTCGGATCAAGGCTCAATACAAAATTATTATATTCAAATCTTTGGTTCTTTATTTTTAAAATACTTTTCAAAATATCTTTTCCTTTTAAAACATCAAAAATTTTCATCTTTGGGGTTACTGCAACCCTATCTCTCTGAGAAGATACTCCAACCTTGTTTTTCATTAAAAAGCTTGAATTTTCCCTCTTGAATTTATTTGAGATTCCTAATTATTTTCTTAAATCATCATAAATTTTCATTCTTGGGAATACTCTAACCCCACCATAATCCAACCATGTTTTTCACTAAAAAACTTGAATTTTCTCTCTAGGATTTATTCGAGATTCCTAATTATTTTCTTAAATCATCATAAATTTTTATCCTAGGGGATACTCCAAACCCACCATAATCCAACCCTGTTTTCCACTAAAAAAACTTGAATTTTCTCTTTGGGATTTATACGAATTCCTAATTATTTTTTTAAATCATCATAAATTTTCATTCTGGGGGATACTCTAACCCCACCACTTCGATGGGGTACTCCAACTCCACTTTTACATTAAAAATCCAAAAATTTTCTTTCTTCCAAATATCCCAGATTATTTTAATTAAAAACCTTTTTTCACCAAATCCAAACTTGTTTTTGAATTATCATCTTGGTTATTCTTTAGTAACTAAAAACAATTACAAGATACACCTCGATCATCCCTCCTTTTTATGTTCTTTCTTTTATGATTGTTTATGGAATCATTATATTATTTTTTGTCTTACTAACACGTTTCCTTTTTATCATGACTATGTACATTCATATTTAAAATTTGTTTTCAAAAAAAATTTTACAAAGCAATGTTCCATGTTAGTATCTCTCCAATGCTTAATACGGAATATCTAAATTTTTAAAATTTAATTCAAAAATTATTTTCATAAAAAATTCCTATGCTTTTCATACCTCCGTGAGCATAGGTAATGTAAAGTTTTCTATCCAAACTCGAATTTATAATTTCCACAAAAGTTCATGCATTTAAGGGGATTATATCTAAATAATGACCAATTGGAACCAATTAAACTGAAATTGAAGTAAGATATAGTTAGCGGGTACCGATTTTGGGCGTCATGGAGGTGTTAATCCTTCCCCACATGTAACCAACTCCTGGACCCAACCAATGAATCTCTAGACCTTGAAGACCTTGAAATTAATGTTTCAAGTTTTGTAACTTGGAATTTTTTTTTAATAGGCATCCAACCATGCCTAGCCCAAAATGATCGGTGGTGAATCCAAATATATGGTTACTTTATGGTAACTTTCTATGACTACTTGGCTGAGCGATTCATCTGACAGTCTCTCTCCCCTTCATACTATCATGCCTAATCCAAATCATGATCAAGGGATAATTCAAAGGCTTTGACCAAATACCATATCTTGTAAGTCATGCGCACCCACTTCGGATCATCTAGAAATAAGAATAAAAAGGGGCACGTGGTAACAATGAGTTTTATCTTCATAAGATATTTATAACAATTATTTAAAAGAAATCTTATGGACAAAAGAAATACCTCTTTAACATTAATTAAATATAAAATTTATTTACATGAAATTAATAACTGCCAATGTTGTTCAAACCATAAGGCTTAGACTGTCAATCTCCTATTAGCACCAAAGCCAATCGACCATTTATGTAAGTCCTATGCCTTCCATACGACAATCATGTTTCTACTAGGATAGAACTTTAGTGAAAGGATCAGCTAAGTTCTCCTTGGTGGGTACTCATTTCATACTAACATCACGTCTCTCAATAATGTTTTTAACAACGTGATATCAGTGTAACATATGTTTGGATTTATGATGAGACTTTGGTTCCTTAGCTTGTGCTATGTCTCTATTGTTATCATAGTAAAATGGTACGAGATCAAAAAAGCTTGAAACCATACCAAGTTTGATAGGAAACCTTTTTATCCAAACTGCCTCCTTCACAGCTTTAACATAAAGATTTATTCAGCTTCAGTTGTTAAGTCGGCAATTATAGCTTGTTTGGAACTTTTTAAACTAACTGCAGCACCATTAAGGGAAAATACAAAGTTGGATTATGATTTTCTATCATTCTAATCAAATTGGAAGCTAGCATCAATATGACACTTTATACGAAGTTCAGCCTCTCCATATACTAGAAAGATATCCTTAGTTCTTCACAAGTATTTAAGGATATTTTTCATAGCAATCTAGTGACATTCAGTAGGATTACGTTGGTATCTACTTGTGATATTTATAGTGTACGATACATCTATTCTTGTACATAACATGGCATATATAGTGTATCAAACATCCGAGGTATACGGGATGTCATTCATCATTACCCTTTCATCAGATGTTTTAGGACACAATAATGCAGGCTGTGTATCAATGGCAGGTTTTCTCTTTTAGATTTTTCATGCTAAAACTCTTTTGCACCTTACCTATGTAAGTGGATTGGGATAAGCCAAACAGTCTTTTCAATCTATATATAAAAATATTATTTCCCAGAATAAATGCTACCTCTCCTAAGTACTTCATGGAGAATTATCTAGACAGCCAGATTGGTATATCATTTCCTATGAGCAATATATCATCAATATATAGCACCAAGAAAATAATAGGTTGCCCATTCACGTTCTTATAGAAACACATATCATTAGGATTTTTTTAAGCTAAAGTCGAATCTAATATTCTGACTCTCTGAAGCTTGCTTCAGCCTATATATGGACTTTTTCAGTCTACATGCCTTATTTGGATTTGTCTTAGACGTAAAACCATTAGGTTGTGACATTTACACTTCTTCTTGCAAATTCCCATTTAGGAATGTTGCTTTTAGATCTATTTGCCATATCTTATAATTGTAGTATGCAACAATAGCAAGCATAATCCGGATAGATTTTACCATGGCAACTGGTAAAAAGGTTTCTTATAATCAATGCCTTCTACTTGATTATAACATTTTGCCATCAGTCTAGCCTCATACATCTATATATTGCCATCTATGTCAATCTTTCTTCTAAAGACCCACTTGCAACCTATGGGTTTTATCCCTCCTGGTGGGTCAACCAAAGTCCATACTTGGTTAATTTCCATGGCATCCATTTTAAATCCCATGGCTTTAAGCCATTTCTTGAAATCAATGTCGGATATTACTTCCTTATAATTGGTAGGTTTAGTATCACATGCTAAGCCTTCTTAGTCCCTTAGAAATCCATATCCCACTGGAGTTTGCCTGTATTACTAGATCAACAAAGTAGTTAAGTCTCTAAAGCTTCAAGTTAAGTATGCAATGCTTCAACTGTGGGCCAAGTTCCATAGAAATGTTTGTTTACGATTTTTAAACTTTTTTATGATTAATTATACTTCCATTAAACCCTTCAAGTAGAAATTCTTTCTCTAAAAAGTGTATATTTTTAGACAAACACCTTTTTACTCATTAGAACAAAATAGTATCTATTTTTTAGGATACCCTATAAACTTACATTTGACTAATCTTGCTCCAAGCTTATCACTTACTTTACGTTTCACATAATTAGTACATCCCCAATCCTTGTGTATAATAAATTTGGCCATTTACCTTTCCATATCTCATATAGTGTCTTATCAACAGATTTAGATAGAACCCTATTTAGAAAATAAGCAGCAGTTTCTAAAGCATATCCCAAAAGAATATCAAAATGTTAGCTTTAGACATAATGGAAGGAACCATATCTAACTGTTAGTGTATGCCCTAGAGCCAATCAGATTGGATAAGGCATATATATGTTAATAACACCAACCAATCATTTTAGTTAGTGATTCAAGGTTTTCCTTCATGTTAAAGGCATGATTAACACTTATACAAACTCTAAATTGATGATGCCCATGAAACACAATGGCCATGCAAAGTTAGTAATAAGTTATAATGATGAAATCCTAATGCATCAAAGCAGCATTTCTAAAAACATTCCCCGTATTGTATTGTCAAGCTAAGGTATTGGCAATGCACAAAAACTAGAATATGCTAAACCTCCATGCATTTAATGCATGAAACTCTTTGACCTTATAGAAGTTCAAGTATAAAGATACCTGGGATTAGCATATCAGTACTTGTTTTATGGAAACAAGTACCCTGAACAAGGCCCACTCCATTTGATATAAGTCATTCAAATGTCTATCGAATATGTTCTCATGTGCTAGTCACGTATATTAGTCTTTAACTTATCATACCAGTTCATCTTCTATACGAAGTCATGCTTTGATTCCATCACAAATGGGTTACAATAACTAGATGCTTATAGTAGGGTGGTTTTAGGTATGGCATGAGCCATACAAAGGCAGATGAGTTATCTAGATAGGATCTACCATTCTAAGTTACATTAAAAACATATCTTGTTTGCTCTGTGCTTTGGTTAACTTGATAAAGTCATTGACCAATGCATAATGGATTTAGAAGAAATTATTTCTCTAAATTCATGAGGTTATCAAAAGCTACAGGAACGAATATGGATTCATAGATGAGTAGACGCTACACCATGCTCATGGTCTTTCTAAGATATTTGGTGAAAATACCAAAGTACATTGAAAGGCTAGTTACTAAAAGGTTTCTTAAAAAGGTTATATTGACTCTTCCTACATACCAGCTGGTCACGATGCCTTGCTAGAGGCCAATCTTTGTTAATAAATATAAATACATTTAATTGGGTAATTACATTTATTGCTGCTATGATGGAACCTAATGGGTCATACATAATAAGATGATCATTTGGATTAAAACAAGGATTTAATTAAGTATGACTTAATTAAACAAAAGGTATAATGAGGAGGACTTAATTGACCTAGTTCAATCAAGAATTATTAAAAACATAATTTACATTTATGAAATCTAATTAGAGATGTCCTAATATGGCAATAAAGACAAGAATGTCTTATCAAGATAATATCCATTTGTAGACATGGTTAAAAGAATATTATTAAATAAAGCTAAATAATTGTATTTGATAAATTAAATAATTATTTGATAATTATTTAATTAATTAGTAATATTATTTAGAGGTAGTAAAATTATGTTATTTGGGTTAAAAACTTTAATTATGAATTAGGTTATCTAACATGTAAATTTAGAGGTTAGGCCAAAAGCCCTAATTATCAAGTGAAGGAAGTTTAGTTGTAAACTACTCCAAATTGGGCTAGGTAATGGGCTACAAACATATAATAGCTATCTTTGGCATGCTATTGGGCTAAAATATCAATAAGATAATACTAACGCCTAATTATAGATAAGCTAATTTAAATAGTTTTAATTGGGCTCCAAGAAACACTTCAAAA
>JBBYHK010497070.1:0-15043 GCA_038382065.1 Adansonia grandidieri | reverse complement strand
GGTAACCAGGGCGATAACTGGATTCATGTGCCTCCTATTAAAGGTTCCCTCGTGATCAATGTGGGCGACGCATTGCAGATACTGAGCAATGGTAGGTACAAGAGTGTTGAACATCGTGTGGTTGCCAATGGGAGCAACAACAGAATATCAGTCCCCATTTTCGTGAATCCAAGGCCAAATGATATGATCGGACCACTGCCTGAACTGATTGCTAGCGGCGAAAAACCAATTTATAAGCAAGTTCTATATTCAGATTACGTCAAACATTTTTTCCGCAAGGCACATGACGGGAAAAAAACAGTTGAGTTTGCTGAATTATAAACATTGTCATCAAATAATACTTTAAGGTTGTTGAATTATTTGTTTGGAAAAATGGCCGATATATAAGAATAAACTGTAAGCATAAAAAGCTCATCATATGCTTCAGGATATTGGAAAAGATAGCCATCATGTGTAAGGAATTACTTCTTAAGCTTAGTGTTCTTTGTCCACTTGTCCTTGCCAATAATTTCCAAATATATCACCAATAAAACTCTTTTTTTGTTTTTTGACACTACCAATAGATTAAGACAGCCGCTTTTTCCTTTTTTTTTTTTTTTACAATAATCAATTTTGAGAATCCAAATGCTATAAATTTAATAAATTTATAAGTTGTAAGTCTATTTCCAACAAGCAAAGCAGAGGAAAACATTAATAAATTAATCAGCAAACCAGTGGGCGCATATTTTGAACCACGATCTTGACGAAACGGCTCCCCAATCCTCTTCTTTTTAGATTCATTGAATATATGTAAATATTTTGTGCAACAAAAATTTTGTGATAAAAATACATTGGCTAATTATGGATATAATATTATTACCGTAATATAAACATAATATAAAAATTAATTAAAATACAAAATAGTATAAAAATAACATAAATACAATAAAAATATATAAGTGTGTATAATATATAAAAATAAATTATTAATATATCAAAATTTATATAAATATATAATATCTTAAATATAATTATAATAAAAAAATAACACAAACATGATATAAATATATAGACTATTAAATCTAACGAAAATAATATTCTTATGAAGTTGTTGAGATCCATAAAACGACTGAATTATTCACTTAGCCTAACGGGATTGATTCAAGTGGGTTGTACTTGAGATAACATTTTGATAAATTATACTGATTTGATCCAATTAGAATTATTATTTAATTAAAAAAATATTTTATTTAAATTTAATTATAAAATATAAATATTAATAATTTAATATAATTTAAATAATAGATATTTGAGCTGTAAAAATTCAATTCAAGTTGAATTTGAACAAATAGTATATATATATATATTTTGCTATTGTAATTTGACCGAATCTGTTTCCTGAACACTTCGTTCAACAAGAAAAAGGTTGGTGATTATCAAATTCCACTTAGGAATTAGGAGCAGATTATAACGCTACTTGAGTCTAGACAAATTTTACAGGCTTTGAACAAAAAGGAGGCTTCTTGCTTACGGATTCCAAAGGCAGGGATACCTTAGTTGACGACTGTTTCAGGCCAGGCGCGGAAATGGACTGTCCATCGTGGATTCACATTGGCAATGTCGGGGGCATCAGCATCATATTCATTTGTTGTCATTGGTTGCCTTCATTTTCGTCGAAACAAAGGTTGACGCGTGCTTTTGCCTTTTCACAGATAACGAGTTAGGGATATTTAATTAGTTGTTGCCAGTCACTTTTTTATTAAAAATATTATTTTACAAACTCGTACAATGAAATAAAAGTTTAAATTGATTATTTTTTATTAAAAATATTATTTTAGAAAGTCATTCAAATTTATATTATTAATTTTCTTGTTCTTTGTCCACTTCTACTTGTCAGTAATTTCCAAATATATCACCAATAATCTCCTTTTTTTTTTTTTTTTGATACTGCCAATAGTCTCCTTTAAATAGCTCCTTTTTCTTTGTTTTCTCTTTACAGTAATTAATTTTGAGAATCAAAATCTTATAAATTTTATAAATTTAGTCTATATTTAATACGTATATATATATAATGAAGTTTATTAATTTAATTGAACATGTTACAGCACTTTACTTGTTTTAGTTATTTCTGCTTCTATATTTTTTATTTATGAATATGATATTTTATTCATTGTATAAAAATTTATTATTTTGAATTTTTTATTGTAAATTTTGTTCAATTTATTAATTGAAAGACATTCATTAAATGAATTTACATATATTTGATAAACAAAAAAATTACAATTTATTTTGAATTCTTTCAAATAAATTTAAAATAAATAAACTATATTAATATTGATGTATTTTCTGCACAAACAAATTTAAGATGGTATGGAATCTATTAGGTTTAATTTTAATTTTAGTTATAATATAATGAAAAATTAGATTTGGGCACATCCACCGTATGGGTGAAAAAAATGATATTTTAAAATATATATTTTTAAAAGTGATTATTAATATGTAAAAAATGAAGATATATATTTTTTAAATCGATAGTTATTTTTTTAAAATGAAATTAATAGGCACTGTTTTTATGTGAATGATAAAAAATGTTAAAAATATTTAAAAAAGGAAAAAAACTTTAAATTTAAGTGAGTAGTTTTTTTTTTTTAATTTGGCATAGTTTTTTAAGATATAATAACTTTTAAAATTTAGTAATTTTTAATTTAAAAGTACATAAATATTCTTATTATTTTAATTTAATTTTTAAAAATTTTTAATTAAATTAATATCTTATTAATTCGTGACACTAATTTAATTACTTATTTTATAATTGTATAGATAGATGTAGCAATCATATAAAGAAAACTCCGCAACAAGACAGAGTCCAATAAAATCTTCAAGAGCATGGCTTAGAAAAGATACATGATTTAGTAAAGATGGTAAAATAAACTCGAACACGAAAACTCATTCAAAAAAACCCAAGCCCGAACTCGAACTAAACCTAATTTGATCAAAATGTTAATGGCCCAAATCAAGAAAACCTAAACCCGAAATGATCTGAACCCGAACTTGAGACCTACCTAAACCTGAACCCGAATTTAATACAAAAAATAAATATGAAAAAACTATAATTAAATAATTTTTTATAAATAAAAAATTTAATTTTGAATTTAATTTTAATATTCTTTTAATAATTTAATTAAATATTAAAAACTTATGTTATGTTTTAAATATGATTAAACTTGCTCATGGGTTGGATCGAACCGCAGCTCAAATTATTTTAAAATCCCAAACCCAAGCCCTTATTTAACGTGCCCAAACATGTCTATTTAAGCCAAAATTATTGTTCATCACATTAAAGAAAATTTTTTATTAATATTATATATTTTATAATTAAATTAAAATAAACTATTAATTTAAAATTACTATTCCAAGCCAGGTCGGGCTAGTCTAATATAAAAATATGAGAACCCGGGCTAAGGCCCAATTGGGCTGGATAGGTAGCCCGAACCTTGAACAAGTATATATATGATAAAATATTAATTTATCAAGGAATAGATCATATCATGAGCTTTGAAAACATTGTCAATAAAGTATATCATCCATTTATTACATTTTCTTTAATTTTATCAGTTAAACTTATTAAATAGTGAGAGTTTATGTATGTTAGTAGTAAAATTTTAAATACTTCTTTGAATCTTATTATTATTATTATTATTATTATTATTATTGTTTCAATTAATGGTAATTAGAATCTAATAGTAACATAATAAAATAATAAGATACATTAAAAAAATGAAAGCCAAAATAGATAATACTATATCAAAAATGAATTAAATATGAAATATTAATACCATATATAATTTAATTAAATATTAAAAATTTAATTTATATTTTATATATGATTAAATCTCTCATGGGTCCCGAATTTGTTTAAAATCTCAAGTCTAGGCTCTTATTTCAAGTGCCCAGATAGGGGTGAGCATAAGTCGGTTCAAACCGACTTAAACATCTTAACTGATGAAATTTGATTAATTCAGTTCGGTTAAGTCGGTATGATGGTTATGTCAGTTTATTTGGTTAATTCGGTCGATTATTGGGTAGTAAAATTATTAACCGAATTAACTAAATTAACTGAACTTTTAATATTTAATATTTAATAATTATATATTTATATATATTAATAGCCCAATTAAACCTATTCCTAACCCAAATATACAATCATTAGCCCAAGACCCAATAAACCAATTTGACCGAATTAACCGACCAAACCGATCGAAATTTAGTCGGTTCGGTTAATTCGGTTATGGTTAAAAATGTCGGTCGATTCGGTCGGTTCCTCTAGCTAAGTCGGTTAATTCGGTTTGAAGTTTTTTTTTGACCGAACCGACCGAATCGACCGAATGCTCTGTCCTATGCCCAAAACCGCCTATTTAAGCCAGAATTACTGTTCATCATTTTAAAGAATATTTTTATTAATATTTATATATTTTATAATTAAATTTAAATAAAATATATATTATTTTAATTTGAAATCACAATTTCGATTGGGTCGAGCTAGTTTAAAACAAAAACATGAGAACCCGAGCCCAGACCCAATTGGATCAGGTGAGTAGCCAGACCTTGAGCAAGTCTATATATGATAAAATAATAATTTATCAAAAAATAAATCATATCATGAGCTTTGAAAACATTATCAATAAAGTATATTATTGATTTATCACATTTTTTAATTTAATTAGTTAAACTCATTAACTATTGAGAATTTGTGCATGTTAATAGTAAAATTTTTAATACTTCCTTGAATTTTTTCTTATTATTATTATATAGTAAAATTTAAAATACTTTTTTGAATTTTTTTTAACTTTATTATTATTATTATTCTTATTATTATTATTGTTATTATTATTTCAAGTAATGATAACTGAGTCAGATAATAGTATAATAAAGTAATAAGATAAATTAAAAAAATATGAAAGCCATAATAGATAATATCATATCAAAAATGAATTAAATATTAACACTATATATAATTTAATTAAATATAAAAAACTTAATTTATATTTTATATGTGATTAAACTTACTTATGGGTTAGACTGGGCCAAGGCTCAAATTTTGTAAAATCCTAAGTCCAAGTCCTTATTTAATATGTCTGGACTCGCATGTTCAAGCTAAAATTACTGTTTTGCATATTAAAGAATATTTCTTATTAATATTTATATATTTTATAATTAAATTAAATAAAATATATATTATTTTAATTTAAAATCACTTTTCGAGTTGAGTCGGGTTAGTTGGAAATAAAAATCACATGTTGATTAGCAACTAGACCTACTTATAGGTCAAACAGCTTGTCCAACACAATAGACCCGGCACGATTGGGCCTAGGTCTTAGATTTAAGTTTCAATCACGTTTGACCTTGAGTCGGGTTAGTTTGAAATAAAAATCACATGTTAGACTAGCAACTAGACCTACTTATAGGTCAAACAGCTTGTCCAACACAATAGACCCGGCACGATCGGGCCTAGGTCTTAGATTTTAAGTTTCAATCACGTTTGACCTGAAACAGTATTTTTCTTAAATAAAATAATATATATTTTTTTAATTTAATTATAAAATATGAAAATATTAATATAAAAATAAACTTTTTAATATTATGAACACTGATTTATACTTAAATGAGTCGGCCAAGCCAAATTCAAGCCTAGGCTTAGAATTCAAAATTACGTAAAAGTGATTATATTTAACATAAAATAAAAAATAATGTAAAATATACCCAAACCCGAATAGGCCTGAAACCGAATTGGCCCTAACTTGAATAGACCCGAACCCAAATTAGCTTGAACCCGAGTAGACTTGAACACAAAAGAATCTGAACCCAAATAAACCTGAACTTAAATCAGCCCAAAACTAAAAAATTCCGACTCAAAATGACCTGACCAAAACTTACCCAAATCTATCCAATTACCATCTATATGATTTAACTTCAAAGTAGGGGAAGAGTAGACCAAATTAAATTGGTCCCGACTTTCAAAAAGATATTCGTTAATTAAGGGGGTGACGTTAACTTATGATCTCCAAATTAGAAGAGAGGTATAAAATATGAGTATATTTATTATTTAAATTTTTATATATTTAAAACTTACATTTTTATATTCATAATGAAATAAAACAAGGATACTAAAAAATGAGAAAATAAATGTAGAGAGAATGGAAGGGATGTGTAGAGTGTTCGCTTAAACTTATCGATCGGTCCAGATTGTTACCAATCTTTTGGCCTAATATTACCCAGTCTTGATCTACTTTGGATCAGCTGATAACAATCGATCATCACCTTCTCTCTTTTTTCTCTTCCTTTCTCTATCTATTTCTTTCTTGGATAATTATTTAATTTATTAAGGGTATAACAAAAAATTTTTATAAATAAGATTAGTGAGATAACATATGACTTACATAATATATTTGAAAAAAATAAATAAAATATGTATCATTAACACTAACCTTGCTTATTAAATTTTTTTAATCCACGAACGATGTGTGGGATAAATATCTTCTCTTCTTTCCTTTTCCCTTTTCCTTTTAACTTTTTTGGTTTTGAGCTTTAAAATTTTCTATTTTATTTTTTTAAAATCAAATTTTAATTTTTTAAAAAAAAATTCAAATTTTTAAAAAGGTTTAATTTTTGAATTTTTCATATATTTTGATTGTTAAAAAATAATTAGATTTTTTAAAAAATATTTTAAAAATTAATTATGTTACTATATATGATAATCGGCTTGTGTATACATCTATAATCATGTCAAACTTTTATTGATTAATGGTCATACCAATATCTTCGATTAATGGCATTATGGCGGTTGATTAATATGGAAATTACAAGTATAGATAGCAGATTGAATTTTTTTCCTTTAATTTAAATATCACACTGAATATATATACATATATATATATATAATAATTTTAAACACGTCATGAAAACATAACACGAGTATAACATGTTTTAATTGTATATGGATTTTATATAATACATTTCGTGTCATAATCATGTCGGCATATTTATGACACAAAAAATTTCATGTTATAAATGTATAAAATATGCATAACAAGCGTAAGATATGATTAATTAATTGTGTCACAAATGTGTAATTGTGTCACATCTATCCATTTACATAATTAAGACATGATTGATTAATCGTATCATAAATATATAATCATATCTATACGTATCTGTTAACACATTTAAAATATGATGATTTAAGGTATCATCAACAGATAGACACGTTTAAATTAACAAATTTATATATATAATACATCAATTTTCAATATAATTATATAACATATATAAACTATAAATATTATTTTGAACTTCTAATTAAAAGAACCTATTTGATATATAAAAACTACTTTAATCATTTAATTAATATCCATTTTACTTTAGTTATTAGTAATAATAAAATTGTTAAGATAAAGATTATATGATTTATTCATATAATTTCTAACATATTATTCATATAATTTCTAAATAATTACTTAAATATAATATCCAATTCCAATATTATATAATAGCATTATATAATAGAAAAGTTAATTTAATAATATAAATATCAAAATAAGAATAATATATCATCACCTTATAAACTAATTAAAGTATAGGCTCAATCTTACTAATTAATAGCAATATAGGTTTCATATTTTAAGTCTCATATTAAACTATTAAGATGATTGTATATTTGTAGTAGGCTGGTAATTTATTATTTTTAGTAGTAAGTAGTAAATTGAGAATTGAAAAACTAGAAGTACTAATTAATATTAATAAGCTATTACATAAATTCTAACAAATTTTTATATATTTTGAAATTATGTTTAAGATCAAAATGAAAATTCTTATTCTTTGTTGAATCATTCGAGTATATTTTAAATGAGCCCATCGAGAGCTTGATACAAAAATATTAATTTTTTGTTCAACATCTCCGAGCTATATATCTTTGTTTGATTCAGGTCATTGAATAAAAAAAAATTTGACTAATAACTAATTCTTTATTTTAGTTACTCTTGTCTAATATATACTAACTAAATTAAATATTTAATTAAAATTTTATGTTTAAGATTTTTGTATATCCAATATACTTTTAATGTAAACATTTCTTTAGTATTTTAACTATATTATTTTTTATATACAAAATTTTAGTATAAGTTAAAAGATTTTAAAAATATTATTATACTTATTTTTAGAAATACAATTGCACTTAGTTTTAAAAGATTTTAAAAATAAAAAATAAAAAATTTTAGAAACTCTGTGATCTTTAAAAAAATTTAGAAAATCTGTGATCTTTAAAAAAATTTAAAAATTAAAAGTTTAAATTTTAAGTTGAAAGGAGATGAATAAACATATAATAAATAAATGTAAAAAAAATTAAACTTTAGTTAAACCTTAAAACCATTTCCCTTTACCCTTTTCTTAGCCGTCTAAACCGTTTTCATTTCACTTTAGCTGTCTAAACCATTCTCATTTCCACCCAATCCCACCCAACTCGTCCAAACCAAACCATTTCTCCTTCCATTGCCATCTTCATATCTCTTTCAGCAAAGCAGATCTGAGATCTACAATCAGCCATTAGCCTACAACAATGACTTTGAATCGCCAGATTTTTTTTATTATTTAGGGTTTATTTGTTATTTTTCAAAATTTTCAAGTTCAAAGGCTGCCGCGATTGATTTGTTTATTTGTATCTTTGTTTATTTCCTATGAAATTTGTTTATTTATACGTGTGTTTGTTTATTTCTTAAGAATTTGCAAATCAATAAATTCAAAATGCCCATATAAATTCATCTCTTTTTTCATCTTTAGCACGGCCTGTTTAGCTTCCACCACTGTGATTTTTTTATTTTATTATTTGGATTTTACGCCAATTTGGTCTTCTGGATTAATTCTGTGCATTTGCCCCAACATGCACTTTTCAATTTTCATGTACTGAAACATTTTTAATGTGTTTTTGAGGCATTGGTATGCCATTATCGATCCAAGCATTTTTTTTTTAAGTTTTTAATGGGTTCTTTAAAATTTAGTTTTAAGGTGTGTCTCGTGATATTGGTGTATGTCTTAAGTTATAGACGAAAATCACTAATTATTACTAATGGTATTAAAATTTTATCAGAATTAGTAATAGTTTGAGATTTTATACTTTTGAATACTATAAATACATTTATTTTGATTTCCAGCCCACACTTACCTTAGAATTGTGCCATTGCTATTATAATTACTTTATCGAATTATATTTTTAACATTTATATTTATATATATAAATCATGCATGTCAAACTCAATATATTTGATTCGAATTTCTTTGTGGGAATTTTAAGTTATTAGTGTCTGGATCAAAGTATCCAGGTAGCTGCTCGATTTCAATCCTATTTGAATGCAAAAAATGTAGGAAAATGTTCAAAAGCAAAATTGTTAGTGTACCTTTTTTGTGTGCCATTTTTTATATACCTAATCTACGTATATATTTTTCTATGGTAATATGATTGTGAAGATTATCTTTTCAAAGATTGTAAATATTATTGTAGGTGGACTCTGAGAATATCAACATTAGTCTCCAATCAAATTCTATTCCTATGGGATGAAGATGATGATGTCGTGCAAGTTGAGTTAGAGGAAAGTGAACATAAAGGAAATAAGCAAGTTAAAAGCAAAAAGAAGCACACTTTTACTGTTTGGTCAACCTTTGAGTTATTGCCCGAGAAGAATATTATCGGAGCTTAGAAAGTAAAGTGTGGGTTATGTAAAGATCTTAAGCACTATGATAGTAGGCATGGAACAGGTAATCTAAAACGACATATGAACAATTATGAGAGGAAAGACACTCGTGACATAAGTCAAATGATATTATCTACACAACATGAGTCTATGGTAGTAAGGTTTTCAAAATTTGAGCACATAAAATTTCGTGAATTGTTAATTGCTGCAATGGTCATGCATAATTTACTATTATCATTTGTAGAGTACTATGGCATAAGGGTTATCTTCTCTTATTTGAGTGAAGATGCTACTTCAATTTCTAGGAACACTGTAAAAGCTTATGTTCTTAAGATGCATAAAAGAGATAGAAGTAGGATCTTGCAATTGCTTAAAGATTCACTTGGTAGGATTTGTCTAGCTTCTGATAGTCCATTTTCTCTTTATGATGAATATGTTGTCAAGGCTTTTGATCATAGTTCATCCTCTAATGTTTCTGCTCTTTATGAGTGTAATATTGATTTCTTTCAAGTAGTTTATCTTTTTTTTAATTATTATTATTGATTTAATTTTAATATTTTTTATGTTATTTTGTTATAATTCTATTTGTTTTTTACTTTTTAACATTTGGATTTTATTTTTAATTAGGAATTTGATTTTTATGACATTGAGTATGAGATTGCTACACAAAAATCTCAACATGAGTTCTATCTTGATGAACAAAGGGTTGATAGGAAACAAGATTTAGATATCCTAAAATTTTGGAAGGCAAACCAGTTTCGCTATCTTAAGCTTGCTACCATGGCACAAGACATAATGAGCATTCTTATTTCAATAGTGGCATCCGAATCTGCTTTTAGCATTATTGGTAAGGTTATTGACTAATATTGTAGCTCATTCAAGCCAGATATGTGGAACCAATTGTTTGTTGTAGGGATTTGTTATTTAGATAAATTGGTAAGGATTTTTTTTCCATTTTAATAAACATATTTAATTTTGTATATAATTAATTCATCATTACCATTAGCGTAATTGTGATTTATGAATATAAACTTTATAAACATAGATTTTGTAGAGTTAGAATTAAATGAGATTACACAAGATATCATTCTGTTGGATATTAAAAAAGAAGTCTCATCCAAACTTTCCGCCTCTAGTGATGTTAGTTGATGGATCTTAAATGAAAGGTTAGTGTTGTAAAGATTGAATTCATTTAATTTTAACTATTAAATTTTATTTGATTTTGATAAATATAGTTTTATTTTACAAATAGGTGGCTTGGCAAAAGGCATGTATGGGACAAGTTTTATTAGACTTATATTAGTTAAGATTTAAGAATGTTCGGACTTTGGACTTTTATTTTGTTTGTTGGTATATTTGGATTATATTTGTGTAATTGTGTTGGAACTGGATAATGTTTATATTATGTATTTTTAAGGCTCCTATTGGTGTGCATTGTGGATTTGAGATATGTTACGGTTAGAAAATAAAATAACTTGAAAATGAAGGAAAAGGGAAGTTGATTGGTAGATTGGTTGATAATATTTTTGTAATTCGTGTCCTAAATGTGTTTTCATGTAATTCGTGTCTTAGTCATGTTTTTGTGTAATTTATATTAATCCTGTTATTCATGTTGTAATCATGTCCTGTTGTATCGTTGTAAACATAAACGGATCAAGTTCAATTGTATCATGTCGTATCGTATAAATATTATCGAATCAATTTTAATCGTGTCGTAATCGTGTTAAATTTAAAAGATTAATTTTAAACTTATTAATCGTATCATGTTACATGTAACACAAATATAAATCGTATCGTGTTCAAATTTTAAAGTTTTACAAGATTAATTAATTATTTCATATTTATGTATTAAATAATTATGTCATGCAAAAGATAAAATATTACATAAAACATGATTCAAAGACACAAATTATCAGAGCTATATATACTAAGAGCCATAGACGAGAACATTAATCCATTTGAAAGTACAAGGCAAATAGTATATCTTGAAGTCAAAATCTTTTCACTGGTCGTTGGAAACTCGAAAAGGAATGAATTTTCAAGTTTAATAAATTTGGAAGCAAAAGCATTTCGGTTATATAATTCTAGACACGATTATAAAGTACAATTAAATAAATATGATATAATAAAATATATGAATATATGAATATATTAAATTTATAAAATATAAATAATTAATATAATAAAATTTATATAAATATTTAATATTTTAAATATAGTTATAATACATAAAAATTTATAAATTGTAAGTCTATTTCCAACTACGAAGAGGAAAACATTAATAAATTAATCAGCAAACCAGTGGCGCATATTTTAAACTACGATTCTGGCAAAACCGCTCTCCAATCACCTCCCTTTTAGATTCATTGAATGTATGTAAATATTTTGTGCAACAAAAATTTTATGATAAAAATACATTGGGTAATTATGGATAAACATTAGTACATAATATAAATATAATATAAAAATAATTAAAATATAAAATAATATAAAAATAATGTAAACACAATAAGAATATATAAGTATGTTAGTTTATATAAAATAAATTATCAACGTATTAAAATTTATATAAATATATAATATCTTAAATATGATTATGATATTAAAAATAACATTAACATTATATAAATATATATATATATAATCAAAATAATATTCTTACAAAGTTGATGAGATCTGGATAGGGATTGAATTATTCACTTAACCTAATAAGATTCGATCCAAGTTGAGTCGGACTTGAAATAAAATTTTTATAAATTATACTAATTTGATCCAATTTGAATTATTATTTAATTAACAAAAAATATTTTTATTTAAATTTAATTATAACATATAAATTTTTATATTTTAATATATTTTAAAAAATAAATTTTTTAGCCAAACAAATCAAATTCAAATTGAATTTGAATTTGAATAAATAATATATTTTTTACTATTTTAATTTGACCGGATCTGATGCCTGAACACTTTATGCTCCGTTCAACATTAAAGGAGTAAGTAATTATCAAATTCCATTTAGGAATTAGGATCAGATTATAATGCTTCTTGAATCTTTGACCGATTTTACAGGCTTTGAACAAAACGGGGGCTTCGTGCTTACAGTCTGTTCGGTCAAAAAAAATTTTAAACTGAATTAATTGACTTAACTAGAGGAATCGATCGAACCGATCGACATTTTTAACCATAACCGAATTAACCGAACTGACTAAATTTCGATCAGTTTGGTCGGTTAGTTCGGTTAAATCGGTTTATTGGGTCTTGGGCTAATGGTTGTATATTTGATTTGAGAATGGGTTTAATTGAGCTATTAATATATATAAATATATAATTATTAAATATTAAATATTAAATATTAAAAGTTCGGTTAATTCAGTTAATTCAGTTAATTCGGTTATAATTTTACTAACCGATAACCGACCGAATTAACTAAATAAACCGATATAAAAAATTGACATAACCATCGAATCGATTTAACCGAATCAAATTAATCAAATTTTATCGATTAAATCGATTAAGTTGATTTGAACCGACTTATGTTCACCCCTACTTACGGACTCCAATGGCAGGGAGACTTTAGTTGATGACAGTTTAGTCCAGGTGCGGCAATGGACTGTACATCGTGGATTCATTTTTGGCAGTGCGGGAAGGCATCAACGTTAAACCTGAAAAAGGTTACACCATCCGTTCAAACTTGAAGGTCCGTTCAATATTTGAGAGAGTTTGAATAAATATATTAGACCTTAAAAATGGACTTGGATAAAAAAAATTAAGATCGATTAAAAAAATGGCCGAGCTTTAGGTTCAAATTTTAAAGTCCGAGCCTAACCCGACCTATTTTACTATTACATTATATATATTTATTTTATATTTTATGTATTATATAATTTTTGTCATATAAATAATGCATATATATAATATTATAATGTAAACTTTAAAAATTAAGGTAAATTATTTATATTTATAAACTTAATAAAAAATTATTAAATTAATAAAAATTAAATTTTTAAAAAATATATATTTTTTAAAAATAAATTATAAAAAAATAATATAGACGAGCCTAAACGAACTTAGATTATCTATTTATAGATATGAATAAATTTAAGCAAAAATTTAAAATTTATATTTTAATCTAAATCAAACTTAAATAAATATACTTAACACTAATATTATAATCAAACTTTATCCGAATTTAACTTAATCTAACTTATGAATAGGTATAATTAACGTCGTAATCATTTGTCGTCTTAGGTTGCCTTCATTTTCATCCAAGCCCGGGTTGACGCGTGCTTTCGCTTTGCCAAAGATAACAAGATAGGGATAGCTAATCGGTCGTTGCCTGTCACTTTTTTATTAAAACAAATATTATTTTAGAAAGTCATGCGATCAAACAAGAGTTCAAATTGATTATTTTTTCTATTTAGATGTTAAATTAAAAATCAAGTCAAAATGTAAGATTAAACGAATATTTAATTCAAAAAACTTTAAAGCAAAGTGAACTTACCTGATTTTTAAGTATTTTAAAGTAGTTGACTTCAACAATTTCATGAAGGCTCGTTGAAAAGTCCATGATTTCGATCGGAGTATAGGATATTAGTTAAAAATTCTTTGTATTTAAATTTTTCTTTCGACGTTTTTTTTTTTTTTTTGGCCTTTGGATTTATTTTAACCATTTTAAAGTTATATTAAGCAATGGTTGATTGTGTAAAATTATGTCCAAAAGTTTATTGAATTTGATGTTCTGAAAATTCTAAAATTAAAAATATAGATAATTATTTTATATATAGATCGTAAAAAAAACTTTCATAAAAAAATTAATAAGATGACACATGTCTCTTAAAATATATATAAAAAATTAAAAATAAATAAATAAGATATGTATTTTCTTTCTATCGGTACATAAAATAATTATTCTTTAAAATTTAATATCATGGCGTTATGAGAATTAAAAATTAAAGTACTTAAATTTTCATCGACTGATTATTGGATTTTTACTCATTCTCAGTCATTAAAATTGCACACTAAACTTGGTAATGAAATAAAAAAAAAATGACTGCTTAGTTGTATAAACATTTTGCAACATGTTTGGTTAGCCATAATGGCTATTTCATCCCGACCATATTCGGTGTGCTATAATAGCCCTCTTGTTTGCTTCACGAAATCAATATGTTGTGGAATGATTCATCACGGGATGATTTCTAAATGTCCCGAAATAGTCATTTAACCAAAAATCTTTCCATAACAAAAAAAAAAGAGATTTCACTAACAACATCTTAACAACAACAAAGATTAACTTTGATTTAAAAGAAAAAATAGCAAAGAGGAGA
>JBBYHK010497049.1:1182-11297 GCA_038382065.1 Adansonia grandidieri | reverse complement strand
GTAGGAACACACACACTTAGAGTTACAAGTCTCTCAATAGGTAACATCTCTATCAGATCTCTGTTTCAAGTTGCCAAAATCAACCACATGTATATCTCTACTTGAAATCTTAAGGAAATATAGGTATTTCTTTGTTCAATTCCACTATGTATGATTTAGATTAAATATTTTATGTTTCTTTCAATAAGCATGAGCCTGAAGTTCCCCTCAATGGTATAAGAGCTTAAGGTTTATAGATTATATGTGGTTTAGCATGCTGGTTTTTGGCTGATTAATTTATGTGTTGATTGGTAATTTTAGTTTTGGTAAAATTCTTGAAAAATGTTTTTCATTAATTTTTTAAAATTTGGACGCATGTAATTTTGCACTTTAATCATGTTTAAAAGTGTTTTAAATAATTAATTAAAATAGTTTTAATTAATTTTAGGCTTTAATCATATTTAAAATTGTTTTAATGATTTAAAATTTTTTCAATAATTAATTTGAGTTAAGCTTTCCAAGTTGTTTTGATCTGTTACATGGGTTAAAAGTTTAGAAATTATTTCTATTTAATTTTTAATTTTTTAGCATGTTAATTCATGTTTATTCTCAATATTAACTAGTTTAAAATATGATTTGACTAATTAAATTGATGGTGGAGTCATTTGTCAACAGTTTAATGTTGACTAGTGCTAAAATGACTCTGTTTTGGTGTTTTAATAATGCTGAAATTTTCAGCAGCTATTTTGTGACTTTTTCTATGTTTTCCATCATGAAAGTGTCATGAGTTGTTCATGATACTTGCTAAAAAAACTTGGTCAAAATCCAAGTTGAAAATGTTTCAATTTTAGGCCATATCAGGTGCACTAGATGCGTGTAATTCTCGCAGCACTTTGTCTTTCTTCTTGGAACCTTGATGCGGCACCCATGCAGCAATTAGTTGCTGCAATTTGCTGTAATTTATAGAGGATTAATTAGAGAAAGACAATGGTAATTGAGTTGAACTAGGATGGCTTACGATAGCTATGTATGGGGCAAATTCCTAGTAGGATTAGGACTCCTTGTTTTGCATCACATCTTCAATAAGGAAGTTTAACCCAACTAAGATTCTTGGTAGTTAAGGTCTAATATAATTAAATCAAGATAATCTAAAATAAATTAATAAAAAAAATGCTAAATATTTAGCAAAGTTGGTGCAAACTTAAGGACCTTCTTGAGAGGTTAAGTTCCATCAAAACTCTTTTTTATCACCGAACACCTATTTATCCAATTATAATAATTTCTTAAAATGTTTAAGACATGGATTGGATAATTGAATAAACATGAAACTAAGTACAATTAAATTATTTAATTAGATAATATTTAATTGAAATGATTAATCCTAATTCGATTAAGATTTGTTCCAATAAGATTAGAATGAATGTTAATCATGTAATTTATTTAAATTAAATATGGATCAATAACTAAAACTTCAAAAAATTGAAAACTAACTTTCCTAAATGGTGTAGCAAATATTACATGCTAAATGGTTTGTCCAAATTAAGACAAAGTTATCTAAAAGTTAGATAATATCCTAATTAAGACAAACAACCTAAAAGTTAGATAATGTCCAATTTAAGACAAGCTTCCTAAAGTTAGGAATTTAATTAAAAATGTTTTAATTAAAGAATTGAAAGTACTAAAATAATTTGATAAATCGTGTCAAATTGTTGGAAAAGGCTTATGTAAGTGACGCATACGATCACCAAGTGATATTGGCTATGTTAATATAATTTCATACTTAAAAATATGATTATGCTAGCAAAAGGATGATTGTGAACTAGACTTTAGTATGACTATGTTGTCGATGGTTGAATTTTTTTGTATTTATTTTACAAATAAGATCTGCAAACCTTTCCCTCTCTTTTAATTTTGGGTTGGAAGTTCTCTTCTCACCTAACTCCCTTCGAATGTAACTTGAAGTTTATTACAATGATATGTAATAGCTAAATAGGACTTGTAGATTCAAGATTAGGATAAGAATAAAATTATGCAAATCCAAGATGTAAATGAGATGGCACTAAGAAAGAAAGGACCAAAGAAATCATCATCAAGACTTGCGATAACCTTGTATGATATCCCTGAATTTTACCAACTAGTTTCCTAATGGCTCAAGGAAACTAGATAGATAAAATCTATAATCATCCTAGTAGATTGCATGTATTATATTTATTTTTGAATTTATATAGGGGTGATATATGATTGAATAAATGCTATGCACGCCAATCAAACAAAGCAATGGCACTTAAGATAAATGATAAAAATCCCTCATAAAATATTGAGTCCATGCCTAAGCATGATTAGTTAACTTTCATTGTTCATAACAAAATACCTTAGTTTCGACTGAGGAAGACTTGTTAGGCTATCCCTAAGGTCAAACTATCATCTGAATTGCTTGATTTATAAATAATAGGCCTTATTCAACTAATGCCATGTTGTCTGAATGCTTACAAACTTGACCACATGGTGTTAAAGGCAGTGGTTAGGTGAAATGCGTATGATACATTTAGGTAAGGAGTTGTCACCTATCTAATCTAGGAGTTGCATAGAGTAGCGATTAGTAAGTTAAACTACCTAACTAATTAGTTCTTTCATGGTTTGTTGGGTTAACCTGAAGGTCATGGAAAGGTGAAACGTTTTTGGCTTATTAAGAAGATTCAAATGTTAAACTTTTCAGATTAAGGTTGAGCTTATAATCTGAATAAAATAATTAGGACAACCATTAATGTTGTAAAACATTACCTAATGATTGAAATTGCAAATTATTAACTACAAAATGTTTTGATTCTTAATGGAAATAAAAGCAACTTGACCAATAGACTATCGCTAAATTAGCATACATGATGGTAAAAGTTTTAATGGGCTAGAGTTTATTGACTAGTCCCATATTATTAAGATTGTCTTAATAATACTTGAAAGGCATATCCAAGAATAATCCACTAGGTTAGGGGTAGTCTATCAAGTTCATACTGATGACTTTAGTCAAGCCACATTATAATGATGGCTAGTATAATGCCTAAGCTTTGAAAGGAGCAAGTGGCTTTTTAAGCTCACAAAGTTATTTAAAATCTTAAAGAAATGTTCTACAAGGGCAATCACAATGAGAGGTTGGATATCCTTAAGGAATTGTTCTTAAGAAAGATATCAAAAGGTAGCCTAATTAGGCCTCATGTGCAAGGATGTATTTCAAGACTAGAGAATTTTGGATGGATCATGATCCATCCATTGCCCTTGTACTTTCTTTTGAAGAAAAGTAAAGGAAATGATAAGGTAATATGCCAACGTTGTGGATAGCTAGATTAATAAAGTAAAGATTGCATGGAATATTTTGATATTATTAAAAGTAGGAAACTTATAGAAGTTTCAATACAAGATAAATACTGAGATTAATTCACTTCTCTTAGTATATGATTACCTAGAAGTTGGTATTTTAATATGTATGACATGTTGTGAGGCCCAAATGAAATGAGTAGTGAAAATGAACCATAGGTAATGACAACGTTATTGATAGCAATCAAAGCTTACCTTTGTGATTAATGTTTTTAAAATATTATCATGATTCATTCGTAAATATTAGATGTTTATTTTAGCATTTGTGTACTAATTAAGGATGATTGTTGGCATTTGATGCCATATTTAGATTTAGTCTTCATTGAATAAATCATTAGTCATAGAATTTGTTTTATCTTATGGTCACATTATTATTAGACATACATTTGCAATGGTATTGAGAATACTAGATGTCCTATACCTTATAGTATTCAAAAATAGTTTGCAAATCTAATTCCCTTTAAATCTACACATATAGGATTATGATTCCTTAAAAGTTAAAGATCATAATTTAACTTAGTAAATAGGCATGATGTTAGAATGCAATTTTTTAGAAAGTGTTCCAAACTAGAGAGGATTGCATGTTTATATCCTAAAGGTCATAAATGAACTCTTTTGTTTAGTTTCACAAAAAAAGTTACATTTGGATCATTAGCTCATAAGCTAATAAAAGATTCCTATAGTTGTAAAAGTAACCACTGAGCCTATATTTGGAATTTGAGTCTCGTTGTGATCTGAATAGTTAATGACTTTATAATAATATTATCATGAATATGACCAAAGCAAATTCTCACCATAGTATTAGATATTTGTCCAAGTTGAGACACTATTGCTAATCATAAGAGTTTGGCGTTAGATACATTAGCGATTGGCTCAGTCCAAGTAGGAGATTAGTATATGCCCTAGAGCCAATCAACTTGGATGAGGCATATGTTAGTTAATAATGCAAACTAATCATTTAGTTTACTGATACAAGCTTTTCCTTCATGTTAGTAGTATGATTGACAATCATAAGCTAGTAATTGAATGAAGCACATGTAACACATTTGGCCTTACAAAGGAATTGTAATAAGGTACAATTATAGAATCCTTATGCATCAAAGCCATGTTCCTAAAACAATTCCTAGTCATTATGTTACTAAAAGGCGCATTGACAATGCATAATTAGTCTTTATGCATTTGATGTATGCAACTCTTTGATCTCATAAAAGTTGAAGGATAGAGATACTTGAGGATAGCATATGGGTGCTTGTTTTACGAAAACATGTTCATTAAACATGGCCTATATGAGAAATCCATTTGGTATAAGTCACTTAAGTGTCTATGGAATATGTTCTCATGTATAAGTAATGTATATTAGTCTTCAGACTTATGATACCAGGTCATATTGTATAGAGAGTGTCATGCTTTGATTCCATCATGAATAGGTCCACAATAGATGGATGCCTATAGGAGGATGGTTTTGGGTGTGACATAAAGCGTACGAAGATAGATGAGTGATCCAGAGAGGATTCATCACTCTAAGTGACATCGAAGACATATTTTATATGTTCTTAGCTTTGGTTAACTTAATAAATTCATTGGCCAATGCATGATGAGTTTAGGAGAAATTATTTCTCTAATTCTTGAGGTTAACCATAAGCTGCAAGAACTAATATGGATTGATACATGAGTAGAACTACACCATTCTTGTGATATTTTTTGGATATTTGGTGAAAACTACCAAATTACACTGCAAGTTGGTTACTAAAAGGATTTTCCGAAGTCATATTGACTTTCCAACATCTAGGTGGTCATGATGCAATTGCTATATCTCACTCTTGATCTATGAATGTAATTACGTAGATTAATTATATTTATTGCCAACATGTTGGCAACCTAATTAGTCACACACAATAAGGTGATCTATTATAATAAAATTAGGATTTAATTGAGTATGACTTAATTAAATAAAAGATATAATAAAGACGACTTAATTGAATTAATTGAATTATGTATTATTAAAGAAATTTAACTAGGGATGTCTTAATGTGGTAGTAAAGATAAGAATGTCATGTCTAATAATAGGCATGTAAAGAGGGATATCTTGCTTTGAGCCATATAATTATTTTTAAAAAATTAAATAATTATTTGATAATTGTTTAAAATGTTTACATGAAATAAAATTGTTTTACTTAGGCAAGAAATTTAATTGAGAATTAAATATTCTTGCATGTAAGCCTAATAACCCTAATTATTAAATCAAATGTGTTTTATTTTGAACAAATCCTATTTGGGCTTTATATGAGTTAGGCACAATAATGGTAGGCCTTATTGGTGTTGGATTAGGTTAAGAAATTAAATACTTAGGCCCAATGCTAAATGGACTATGTAAAAGAGTTTTACTTGGATCCCTATGGAAACACCAAAGGTAGAGCCACCCATTGGATTTGATAGAAATATGCTCAGTTGACCTATTAGTTAAGTCTAACCTAAGTTTAGTCTTATAGGTATACATCTATAAGAGTTTTTAGGTAGCTTATATACTTTTTGGCTAATAGAAAACCCTAGGTGCCATTCCTCGAAAATCTTAAGCTAGGTTGGCATAAACCCTAACTCTTTCTAAAACTCCATGTATTAGGAATGCCCCAAGGATGAAAGAAATTATGATGTATTTCATTAGTTTGAACTGATTATTCATATTATATATTTGAGGTTTTTCATTATATCATTGCTATACCATCCTTGTTTAATTTAATGTTAGAGTCAATGTGAGCAAATAAAATAGAGTGACTACTTGTGTTTGTACCATTAGAATTCGTGCATTTAATGGACTTATATGCGGGAAGATAACATTTTAAGGTAAGTAGTATAAATTGATAGTCCATAGTCTATGCGTTAATGTGAGTAATTAACTTATAATAAGACTATTATGTTGTCTTAATGCAATTGGGGAAATGGCCTGTCTTAACCATCTGGAGTAAGCCAACTCCTAAGTAAAGACATAGATGTATCGCTTAGAGGTGGTGATATATTGGACTGGACCAAAGTGCAATTAATCTATTAAGAAATCCATTTATGTAGATTAATTCACTTTTGATGTTCATTGTGTAATTACAGAAATCACAAGTAAGTAATTGACTTCATGTTTATAACTTGTATATTTGATGTTCCAAAGGCTTAAGTGTTTCGAAGTAATAAGCTATTAGACCGGTTCATTGGATATATTACTTATACTTGATGAGAGCTTTACTTATAGATATGGAATCATAGCTCATATAAAGAGGCATTATATAGAATAAATGAAAATGGACGAGGCCTCGATCATTTATATATCAAATGATAAATTGTTCACATGTGGTGAACAATCATTTTTGCATAGAGAATATAATAGAACTTTAAGATAAAGTGATGAACAGGTAAAACAAACTTTAATCTTAAGTCGGTCATGGATATCATATAAAGGTATTATATAGATGACAAGGTTATTAAACTAAAAGGCTATTTATAAAGCTTATGTAATACGGTATATAATTGGGAGTGCAGTCTCAAGTCTTTAATGGTATGACTCTAAGATTAATAATTATGTGATTATTTATTTGATATAGAATAATAAATACATAGATTATTAAAGCCTAATTATATATGTCCAGTTGGTCCCTCCACTTACTTAACATAATTCCTTAATGGATGGTTATTGATCAGAATACCCAAAGTCAAAAAATTCTTAATATGGTAAACTGATATGCCGAATACACTCCTTTTAGGGGTGTAGGTGTTTTCTTCGTGAATAATGAAGATAAATTTTTTGTATTATTTATTTAGAATATATATTTAATTTGAGTAAATATTTATTTAAGACAAGATTGAGTGATTTAAATTAATTATATTTATCTTTTGATAAATAAAGGAATTAACTTAAATTAAATAGATATGAGAAAATTATTTATATATAATTAATTTGATATCTAAAAAGTCTTGTTTAAATATTTACTTATACACTGAATATTAATAATATTCTAAATAAATTAAAAGATTAGATTATTTATTTATTTTAATTTGTGACTAAGTTTATTATTTTACTATAGTTAATTTTATTTTAATAATTCTTACATAATTATTCTATTCTAATAATATTTTCGTGATTTTATTTCATATTAGAATTGGAGTTATAAAAAATTTATTTGTTTAAATAAAATTAACAGTTTAAATTAAGTGTTCATATTAAATAACTTAGACTCTTTAAAATATATTGGGTGAAAATAATGTTTGGGAACATTAAGGCTTGGCGAAAGTAGGGCTAATATCCACACAAGGGTAGGCAACCACTAGGGTTTTAGGGAGATAGTAAAATAATTATTTTACTTAAAAAGTTTAAAAATTAGTGTTATCTTATTGCCTAATATAAATAAGAGGCAACAACCTAGGGTTCAAGTAAGACCATTATGCCACCCTAGGATTTTTCATCACAACATCTCGTGATTCTAAAGCTGTTGGCATAAGGTGATCTTGAAGGAGAATCAAGCCACACAATCTAGAGTTGATCAAGAAAATAAGTGCCTACACATTCCACGATCCGAGAATTAGAGAATAGTAGGAAAGGCTAGTTTGTTGAAGCTTTCACATAGATTTACACTAGGTAATCTAGGATGGCATCTGCAGATCTAAACCTCAAGTAATTTGATTATGGTGGTTATATTATAATGACAACATGATCTAGTATGATCTATTTAAAAGAAATTTTAAAATTTCGCTGCGCCATCTGATTTGTTTTGATTACGAACACCATGTGTCACTTCCATGTTTGATGATCTAGAATTGTTCTTGATTTGGAAAAGTAAGAAAATTTGTTTTCTAGCATGATAAAGAATAGCTGCCACCTATAGAAGGCAAAATATTGCCTTTTCCATATCCTTGGGCCTCTTTATAACTCTATCGCACATCTCAACAACTTTTTTGTGGCTTTCTAAAAACTATTCTGGGTTGTGTGAGATTGAAAGTGACTACATCCTTTCTTTTGGTTAAGGCTTCCTAAGCTATTTGGTTAGCACTGGAAAACCACTAGACCTCATGAAGGCTCGAATATATATTTACGTGGATCACCATTAGAAGCAAGATGCTTATGCTACTTTTGACCTCAAAGAGAGATTGAAATAACTAAGCTATGGTAGGGATTGTCCAAGGATTCCCACACTTAAAGTTCCAAGTCTTTGAAAAGGTAAGATATCTATCAGATCTGTGTTTCAAATTGCCAAAATCGACCACATGTATGTCTCCACCTAGGATTATTAGGAAATTTAGGTATTTCTTTGTTCAATTCCACTACGTATGTTTTATTTAGATTAAATAAATTATGTTTCTTTTGATAAGCATGAGCCTAGAGTTCTTTTCAATTTGAATAGTGTCACACATAAATATAGTATGAAAAAATAACTGAAATACCAAATGACATAAAAAAATAACTTGACCACAACATAAAAGCGCAAGCATATTGAAATTTTGCATAGAAAGAACTTGACACAAAATTTATATTTATTTGAATAATCACAATTAGACATAACAATTTCAAACACAATGAAATCTGGCACAAAAAATTAACTAAAAGACAATACAATACAAAAAAAAAATAACAATAACACCAAACAAATACATAAATGTGCCATGGTCTATATAATAAAAATTATATGATGTCAAAATGTACATAAATGTCATATTTGAATATGATTACAACGAAAATAACAATAACACCATGCAAATGCATATATGTGTCACAATCTATATAATACAAATCATATGATATCAAAATTTATATCTATATAATATCTTAAATATAATTATAACAAAAAATAACATGAATATAATATATAAACTCGAATATTTTTGTCCTTTGTTTTTTATGCCACTTCCCCTTAATAGAATAACTATTGTCAAAATTGCCCCTTACTATTTTCCCCTCAATTTGTCTTTATTAAATAAATTACCTCTCAATTGATGGATAAATTAAGGAGATAACTTTTATATTCTTTTATAAGATATCATGCTAGTTAAATTTAAAAAAATGGTAGGTATAGAAATAAAAATAAAAGGAAAAAAGGAAAAGAAAAAAGAGAACATTTTTGTATTTATATAATTATAGTCAAGATTTTATATATTTATACAAAATTTGACATGTTAATAATTCATTTTATATAAATTTTTGACATATTCATATATTAATATTGCATTTATGTTATTTTTGTGACGTATCGTATTTTTAATTATTTTTTCATTTCGTGTTCGGGTCGTATTGAAGTCATGTTTAAAATTGTTATGTCCAATAAATACTATCTAAATAAGTTCCAATTTATGTCACACGTCATCATGCTCATCTTTTTTTTTTGTTATAATTATATTTAAGTTATTATATATTTATATAAATATGAGACATTAATAATTTTGTTGGTGGATTGTGACGTATTCTTGTTTTTATGTCATGCTAATGTTATATTATCAGGAAATGTTGCAAACGTGATGGAAAGCCCCATTAATCAAAGAAATGCCTGATGTTTGGCATTTTCATGAGAGAGCTTGCTATAGAGAAAGTAAACATCATAGCAGCTTCTAAATATTTAGACTAATTATTTGAAAGAGTACGCTAATCATCTAATCCATGTTTAACAATATTGACATGTCCTTTTCTATTCTAGTAAACTAGAAGTAGACTATTTTTAACTCTATTGTCATACATGCTGAACATGAACCCATCATATTAAATAGAAAGATCAATTAAAAAAGGTTGTTAAGTCTTT